>CAXITT010000028.1:1143512-1170377 GCA_964033795.1 Lymnaea stagnalis | reverse complement strand
TTTGGAGGGGGTGGGGGTTAATCTCACACCCCCCCCCCAAACCCCCCCCCCCCCCGACTTTAAAAAAAAATAAAAATAATATAATAATATTTGAAAAGCTTGAGAGGCAATCTGTACTTTGCTCCTGAAAATGTCATCGTGGCTGGCTGGGCTGCCTATAAGGTGGTCCGCCAAGATCAAAGGACTAGCCCCACGTAGGGATTCAGCCCTGCCTTCTCGTACATTAGCATCTGCCCCAATTCATCAGCCAAAATGTCAGTTGAAATGATTCCGGAGTGATGGCTTGCTTTTGTCGGGACGGTCGGAGCGGAGTTGGGCTTAAGGTGGGATCAAGCTGAAAGTTATGGCGATAAAGGCTCAAGAGGCGTGAGAGATTCAAGACAGGAATGTGTCTTAAATGGGTGAGCTAGGTGAATGCCGTGGTGGTAAGTAAATCTGTGTCCTGGTAAGTCTTGTGAAGTGATGGTAAGTCTGTGCCTTGGTAAGTATGTGCCTTGGTAAGTCTGTACCTTGGTAAGTCTGTGCAGTGGTACGTCTGTGCACTGGTACGTCTGTGAACCGGATGAATTGCATATCATCCAAATTGGATGATGTTTACATTGCTCAATGAGATCTGTTCGATGTTAACATTCTCTACTCAATGAGACCATTACAATTGTGCGAAACACCGTTCCCAAGCTGCTGACACATGGCCAATGTAAACTAACAGATAGTCAACGAACACATAGGCCATGTCAACTAACACATGGGCCATGACAACTAACACATGGGCCATGTCAACTAAACATAGGCCATGTAAACTAACAGATAGTCAACTAACACATAGGCCATGTCAACTAACACATGGGCCATGTCAACTAACACATGGGCCATGTCATCTAACACATAGGCCATGTTAACTAATAAATAGGCTGTTAACTAATAAATAGGCCATGTTAACTAATAAATAGGCCATGTGAACTAATAAATAGGCCATGTTAACTAATAAATAGGCCATGTTAACTAATAAATAGGCCATGTTAACTAATAAATAGGCCATGTTAACTAACGAATCCCCACTTCAGAAGAACACCAAACGGCACGTAGAATCCAACCTAGGACCTGTTTGCTTACACCTAGGAAAGATTATTAACACGCCTTATACCTGATGACTCACACCTAGGCCTGATTATTGGCATCGACGCTCTGATAACTGACATGAGGTCCTTAAAACTGGCATCTAGGTCCCAACACCAAGGCCCTGATTACTGACACCTAGACCCTGATTACTGACACCTAAGCCCTATATTGTTTCAGATTTAAATAAATAATCCATTTAGTCCCCATTGATATGCGTTGATCCAACGACTGCGTAGGCCAGCGGTTCTCAACCTGTGGGTCACGACCTCTTTGGGTCGCCTAAGACAGTAGTAAAACACATTTAGGAAGTAACAACAAAAATAATTTTAGGGTTGGGGGTCACCACAACATGAAGAACTGTATTAAATGGTCGCGATATGAGGAAGGTTGAGAACCACTGACCTAGACTTAACTCAAGACTGAATACACTCAAAGATTTAAGATCTGTCGAACTTTGTGTTCATAGTAAATGTACAGCAGAAAGGAGCCCCTGAAACCAAAAAGGTTCCAGGTGAAAATCAACATAGAAACGACTCGAAGCGAGTTTAGACAATTACTCGAGTCGCGAGGCCATCAACTGTTTCAGCTAATTGTCCGATGTTAACAGCTGGGTAATACGGCAGTCAAGGGTAATGTATGGTTTCAGCGCCGGCGGTAACTCATTAGCTGTCCTCCAGAGGTAGAGAAGAGAGATTTGGACAGTTCTCCCTCTCCATACTCACTCAACTTATTGCACACCATTGCCAATTTAGTACTACAGCTTCGGCTATTATTTAAAAGATACCTCTATAAATTACCCCCCCCCCCCCAAAAAAAAAAAAAAAAAAAAAACACCCATCCACCCCCCCCCCCCCCACCACCCACCCGTACACACATTTCTGGTTAGTTTTTGTTCTAGAGTTACTGGCGTTGAAAGCTGAGACCATCCGCGGAGACAAGCTGTTCCCCAGCCGTCTGGCGAGCTGAGCAATAGACAGGTAAAACGCCATTACCCTTTTTTTTTTTTTTTAAACTTCTTTCTCTCTCTCTCACTCGTCTTCCTGAGGGGGGGTTTTTCCACGCCCACACCCCCTGTGTCATCTATCCTTCTGGTGGGTTCGGTGGTTTAATACAGGGCCACGTCCTCTGAGACCATCCGCGGAGACAAGCTGTTCCCCAGCCGTCTGGCGAGCTGAGCAATAGACAGGTAAAACGCCATTACCCTTTTTTTTTTTTTAAACTTCTTTCTCTCTCTCTCACTCGTCTTCCTGAGGGGGGGTTTTTCCACGACCACACACCCTGTGTCATCTATCATTCTGGAGTGTTCGGTGGTATAATACAGGGCCACGTACCGCGGTTTGGACTGTTTTAAGTTACCGACAGAATAACACTGACTGTGAGTTACTGAAAGGTCTAGACAACCGTGGGGGCACTGAAGTATTGGGAGCTCGAAGGTGCTAAAAGAAACGGCAGACAAAAGACTTTTTTTTAAAAAAAGAAATAGTTTTCGGGGTAGATTACTAATAGAGCAAGTTTGGCAAAAGAAGAAGAAAAAATATTTTTTAAAAAAAAACAAAATAACAGCGTACAATAAAATGAATTTCAAAAAGACTTAAAACATACGTTTATTGACGTGATGGATCAACGTATTTGTTACATGATCTTTTTGCGACTCCGACCAAAGAGCATATCGATTCAATTCAACTCCTCGGTTGAAAATCTCATTGTTACTTGTCTTTGTTGGTACTTGCTAATATACTAATTAGCTTTTATTATTATGCCACTCATTACTTACCAAACTCAACTCCTTAGGAAAAACAACAACCGGGTGTCATCTATTTGTAAACGTAATCGTCCCAAATGGAATTGTTGACGTCAACCTACTATCTTTACATTTAAAATCCAAACTGAAAATGTTAACATTAACAAGGCTGAACAATCCACAGATGGTAACTTTTGCGCGAAACAATCCGCAGATTGTAACTTTTGTACGAAACAATCCAGAGATTCTACCTTTTTTTGAAACAATCCGGAGATTGAACCTTTTGTGTGACACAATCCGGAGATTGAACCTTTTGTGTGACACAATCCGGAGATTGTACCTTTTGTGTGAAACCTCTAGATATTGTAACTTCATTGTGAAACAATCCAGAGATGTCCACTACTGTCATAACAAAATCACATCTTTAAGAATAAAAATCTCTAAGACGTTAAAGGAGCTCTCTGTCCTTGCACATTCACGGCTTAGCAATCCTCAAGCTCACATGTGTCAAACTCAAGGCCCTCGGGACTCATCCGGCCCGCCATACAATTATATCAGGCCCGCAAGGTCTTGACCGGCGTACAATTATATCCAAGTCAACGCTATGGTGCTTCCCTATGCACACTTAGCTGAAAAAACGTAGCTTACTTCGCGCAGAGTTCGCACGGCACTTTAGTGACTCTGAAGCACAGAAATGTAATGTCAAGCTGTTTCGTAACCCATTTGTCATGGACGTGGAAGCTGCACATGTAAATTTGCAGATGGAGCTAATAGAGCTGCAATGTAATAGGATACTAAAGGCAAAGAACGACACAGTTATGCCTGCAGTTCACTCGTTTCATTCCTGAAGAGATGCCCCCAGCTTCGTCTACATGCGGCTAGAACCTTGAGCATGTTGGGTAGCACATATCTGTGTGAGCAGCTGTTTTCTGTGATGAAGATTAACAAAACATCACACAGGAGTCATCTCACTGATGAACACTTGCAGTCCATCATGAGAATCTCAATGACACAGAACGTTACTCCCAACATAAACGAACTTACTTGTTTTGTGCCAAACATCCAGCTCTGACAAATTGGCATAACAACGAAAATGGGAATGGCATTGATTTTTACTTATTAAAATTTTTAATTTTTCTGTTTTCATTTATATAATGTATTTTTAAAAAGATTTATTTTCAGCTTATTGAATATTTTGTTCGGCCCGCAACCATGTTCCCTTTAAGCTGCGCGGCTGCGCAGCAATCTCACAGACGCCGCGCAGCAGTTTTGAGTACCGCGCAGCTTATTTCCACTTAAGTGTGTGTTTGTGTCTGTAGGCTGAAAATTTTGCGCACAAAAAAATTGATACTGTAAAAATTTGCACACAACTTTACGATTTTGCATACGAACCAACAAACCTTAGAGGGAACATTGCCCGCAACCTTGCATGTGATTTGAGCTTTGGCCCGCCGAGCGATTGAATTTGACACCTCTGCTCTAGCTGGTATAAATCACACGCAAGACTTAGCAATCAGACAGCTGGTATAAGTTTGTTTTAAAATTGGCTTACACATGTTTGGTCTTTTCTTAATGACCCAGATTCTGAAAAAACTTTAACTGGAAAAGTCATTCTAATTTAATCTACACTAAAAAGCTGAAGAATGTGGTTCAATGTGTTTTCGAAGACCTAGAACTTTCTAAACTTTTGCAGCTGTATGCATCCAAGGTGCTGCAGTTGGAGGCTGTGATCGATCTTATTATTTTCATAGCAGTTGACATTTCTATGTCAATTCAAAGTATTCTAGTTTTAAAAAATTAACATTTTAGCCTTGATTATATTTTTTTCTAAATTGTTACGCTTGCGAGGAAAATCTGAGTCTCCCGGGGCTAGAAAAAGAGCCCTCTCTATTTCTCTCCCCCCCCCCCACAAGTTGCCTCTTACCACTGTATACCGTATATATGGCCAATCCTCAGTTGAAATAAGTTGTGACTCCCAGACTTACTCCAACATTTTTAAAAAATTAACATTTTAGCCTTGATTATATTTTTTTCTAAATTGTTACGCTTGCGAGGAAAATCTGAGTCTCCCGGGGCTAGAAAAAGAGCCCTCTCTATTTCTCCCCCCCCCCCCCACAAGTTGCCTCTTACCACTGTATACCGTATATATGGCCAATCATCAGTTGAAATAAGTTGTGACTTCCAGACTTACTCCAACAAAAATTATAAATGGTCACGAGGACTGCTATATTATGGAGGCAAAATAAAATAAATTTTAAGGACACTTTACAAAACAAATGTTTACCTTTGCCAAATGCAATTTCAATGTCCACACTGTGAATGTCACTACTGGTATCCTCTACAAAGCGCAGGGGTATCACCTCACTCCACATCCTGAAGGCCAAGTCGATCGTGGCACGCTGGTCCACCACCGGTATCCTCGTGCTGAACCCCGTGGTCAGCAGGCGCCAGCGGACCACTTCCTTGTTGAACAACTCGCCCTGATCACCCCGGTACTTCCCGAGAGGGAGGCTGTTCGGCGCCCACACGTGAACCGACCGTTTCCTCCGTTCGGTTGGTGTATACTTGTGAAGCAAACGGTTCTGCCCTCTGGCCTGGACACGAAGTTTCTGAATATATTCTTCCAAGTGTTTCCGGTGCGACGCCAGCGTCCGCGCTCTGGGCTTTTCCCGGGATAAGACACGATATAACTGACTTGTTCCCGCTTTTGCAGATCTTTTCCACAACCTGTGAGTTTTGACGTGATTCGTTCTGTTGTCTTCGCCATCGTCGGTGCTGCTGCTCTTGGTGGCTCTTGCGGCAGCCGGCTGGGCCAGCACAATGTCACCCGCCCCCGGGCTCCGCCGAGAAGCCTCCACGGCTTTCTCCTGCTCTTTCTCGCTGTCTTTGTTCCCGCAGCGGGACGTGCTCATGAGTGACTTGGTCTTCTCGTCCAGCTCGCCCGTCTCCGGGAGGTTGTACGTCTGCTGGTAATTCAGGATGGCTTTCTGGATTTCAGTTTCGTCGCAAATGTTACCACCGCCCTCCTCCAGCACCCCGAAGTCTAGTAAGTTTGTGCCGTGTGAGGACACGCCCTTGTGCTGTGGGGACACGCCTCGGTGCTGTCGATCTATGGATTCTCTCTTCCTCCTTGTCACGTGACAACGCAAATAGCCGTATTTGGATAGCAAAAACTGGGGAAAGAATAAAAGGAAACAAAACTTCAATGATGGAGTTCCTGGTTGTCGGTGAAAGTTTAAAAGGGATGACAAATCAGCACTATGATAGAAATAGAATCATATTAACATACTACATGCGGGTTTGAAACAGGATTCAGATTACAGGGAAATATTGGTATTGTGTATGTATATTGGTATTGTGTAAGTAAAGTGTATGAAGACGAATAAAATGTTAAGTTAATTTAAAATATGCCACATCCTTATTTCTGCTCATTAATTTCGTGTGGGGCAGATGTTAATTAAGCAAGGTCGCGCTAGGGCCCTCATCATTTCTTTCTCGACCACTTTTGGCTGATCCTGGGCGTTCAGTTGAGATGTTACCTTGATGGATCGTTTGTTTTCCCCATGCAAACAATAGAAAACAAAATTGAATGGTATTGTGTAAGTAAAGTGTATGAAGACGAATAAGATGTTCAGGTACTTTAAAATATGCCACATCCTTATTTCTGCTCATTAATTGCGTGTGGGGTAGTTGTTAATTAAGCAAGGTCGCGCTAGGGCCCTCATCATTTCTTTCTCGACCACTTTTGGCTGATCCTGGGCGTTCAGTTGAGATGTTACCTTGATGGATCGTTTGTTTTCACAATGCAAACAATAGAAAACAAAATTGAATGGCAGCCCTATAATAGAAAACTAGAAAGCCCACTTTAGCATCCAATTACGCAAATTCAAACAAAATAACGCATAGATAAAAGTGGGCCAGTATAGCAATAACAAAAACACAGACGGTATAGAGAGGAAGCCAATTAGGAATGTCGAGAACCATGAAACAACGCTAACTAACAGCTCTCGCGAGTGATAGACACCAAACCGAAGAACATGTAAGCTGTAGATCAGTCTAGGATTTATCTATCATCTATCCTATCTATCCATCTATATATCTATACATCTATCTTTCTATCCGTATATCTATCCATCCTATCCATCCATCTAATCATATCCCATCCGACCCGATCATATCCTATTATCAAGCTATCCATCATCTATCCATCCATCCATCCATCTATCTATCCATCCATCCTATCCTATTTATATATCCATCCTATCCTATTTATATATCCATCCTATCTACCTATCCATGCTATCTTCCTATCCATCCTATCTTCCTATATGTCCTTTCTTACTATATTTCTATCTATCCTATCCATCGATCCTATCCGTGCGTCTGTCTGCCTGTCCGTCTGTCCAATCTGTCCATCCATCCATCTATATATCTATCCATGCATCCATATTTATATATATATATATATAAATGCATTATATATATGAATGTATATATACACAAGCACATATACATAAACAAACACAAACATATGTTTCAAGTTTACGCAACTGTGCTCAAAACTCCATGAAGCCGACCAGGAGATGACCAGTGTCCGGTTTAGTGAGGAGAGACTCGTTTTATTCGCTGCCGAGTGCATCGTTGTTCTCTTCCTGTCGCTTGATTTGCCTGTTGGCCAGCAAAGGACATAAGAGTCCATTCTAAGAAGGTCCTAGTTACCAAATAGTTAGTGACCCGAAGAACGCAGTTGGGTCCCTTTATGACTCCCCGTGTTAAGTGTGAACGATACGTCTATCTACTGGATCTGAAATACGCTCGCTCTCTCAACGTTATGGCATCAAAAACTCGGCCAAAAGCCGGTCTATTGATTGGCCAAACCATAGATCTGTTTCTCGATCGTCTAGACATTATGTCTTGTTTTTTATAAATATACCTCATGTTTAGACGCGTTTTCAAAAGCAACCCATTTCATGAATCGCGAGCATTTTTATTCGCGGTACCACCGATTAAACGTTCAATGATAAAAACGTCCAGGATGGTTCCCCGTGTGACGGACGGTGTGAGGACCAGTGTGTACGCCGCAATTTCGATGGTGTGAATGAATGTGCCTGTATTAGGTGTGTACAGCTCCAGACGGACGACTGGCAGCACCGGGTAACCCGTTCCATCAGATGCCCCGACACAAAAGTCAGCGAGTGTTGAGATGGTTATCTGGTTTGAAACTGTGATGTATGACGTCTGTGTGGTGCCTTTATCTCGGATCGAATTTCACAATCCGATTTGTGCGACATGGATTCACGCGGTTCTGGCGAGCGGCGCACAAGATGATTGGTTCTGGCGAGCGGCGCACAAGATGATTGTGTGGCTGGCCCATAACCTTGACCCGTATTTTTTTTTTTCTTCTTTTTTTTTTTTAACGTTTTCGAAAGTTAAGCTTCGAGGTGCTTGCATGTTTCACCCGTGTATACCGGGACGACGTTTGCATGTTTCACGCGGTTCTGGCGTGCGGCGGACAAGATGATTGGTTCTGGCGGGCGGCGCACAAGATGATTGTGTGGCTGGCCCATAACCTTGACCCGTATTTTTTTTTTTCTTCTTTTTTTTTTTAACGTTTTCGAAAGTTAAGCTTCGAGGTGCTTGCATGATTCACCAGTGTATACCGGGACGACGTTTGCATGACTCGCTTCAAGGTTGTTTTGTTTTGCTGTTTGAACGTCTTATAATAAATATCTGACGTCTTCAAGTCAAACGCATGTAGACTCCTTGTCGTCACGTCAACCTTACAAGGTGGCAGAGGGATTCGTCTGTCATGTTGAGGGTGTTTGGAAGACTTATCTGTCATGTTGAGGGTGTTTGGAAGACTGATCTGTCATGTTGAGGGTGATTGGAAGACTGATCTGTCATGTTGAGGGTGTTTGGAAGACGGATCTGTCATGTTGAGGGTGTTTGGAAGACTAATCTGTCATGCTGAGGGTGTTTGGAAGACGGATCTGTCATGTTGAGGGTGTTTGGAAGACTGATCTGTCAAGTTGAGGGTGTTTGGAAGACTGATCTGTCATGTTGAGTGTGTTTGGAAGCCTCATATATCATGTTGAAGGTGTTTGGAAGACTCATATGTCATGTTGAAGGTGTTTGGAAGACTCATATATCATGTTGAAGGTGTTTGGAAGACTCATATGTCATGTTGAAGGTGTTTGGAAGACTCATCTTTCATGTTCACGGTGTTTGGAAGACCCATCTCTGCTACGCTCAGGGTGTTTGGAAGCCGCGTCAGCTCTGTGAAAGCTGGTAGCTTGCCTCGCATCGCGTGTGGGCGCAGGAAAGGCCGAAAGTAAAAAAAATATATATATATATAATTCTGCCTCTCAATTGTTCTCCGTTTGTATATGTCTCTGTTTTTTTCCTCCCTTGAAACTTGATACGGTCGAGCCCCAAGTTGAGTAGATATTGTATAAGACAAGCATCCATCTTCACCAGATCTTAGCTGTCACCCACGGCGCTTCCGCGCTGGCAGGTGTTACCATGATGGATGTGACGTCGCTACGATGCACGAAGGAACTTCGGATTGTCTCGTCGCCCTGTTGCACACCGGACTGTTCCTGTTGCACACCGGACAGTTGCTGTTGCACACCGGACAGTTGCTGTTGCACACCGGACAGTTGCTGTCGGCCGTGTTACCGCCAAGAGCATTGGCTTTTTAGAAAGTAATCATAATCAATATATTTTTATTTTTTTATTTTTGTGTGTGTGTCTGCCTTGACTGTTGCGCACAAAGGACCTCATTAGTCTAGTTTTGTCAACAACTGAAGATTTCTGGGACTTATATTCAGCTGCGATAAACACTTTTGTAACCAGTCGTTGTGACCAGTCCTTTTTATTGTCATTATATTAAAGACTTTTGGACAGATGAGGCCTATATGGAACAATCTGGGAGGCACTGATAGAAGAAAAAAAATGTAAAAAAGAAACTGGATCTATCTAATCTGATATCAATTGTCACAGTTAAGCGCCACTTTCACAAACCCTTACTGGTGTTTTATCGGTCGGGGTTAGGTTGTGTTATGGGTCGAGGTTGGGGTATGTTATTGGTTGAGGTTATGGTATGTTACTGGTTGAGTTTATGGATGCCATCTTAAAATTGATCAGATTGTTTTCAAGCTATATAAATGTAAACATCACATTGAAAAAAAAACACACAAAAACATTTAAATGATGAAAACATAACAAATTTTCATAAATGCCTCCCAGTTGATCAAAACATTTGTTTCAACGTTCTTTGCGAAATAAACACAATTGGTGATTGTTATCTGCTTTGTACATAAAGTTCTGTTATCTTCTCTGTACATATAGTTCTGTTATTTTCTTTGTACATATAGTTGTTATCTTCTTTTAACATATAGTTCTGTTATCTTCTTTTTAGATATAGTTCAGTTAACTTCTTTTTATATATAGTTCAGTTAACTTCTTTTTACATATAGTTGTTATCTTCTTTTTTACATATAGTTTTTTTTTTTTTTTTTTTTTTTTTTTTTTTTTTTTTTTTTTTTTTTTTTTTTTTTTTTTTTTTTTTTTTTGTTGCATATAGTTTAAAGTTGTTTTTTTTTAACCCTTTCGGGACCGAGCCTATTCGAGGTGTATATGCCAAAAAAGACGGAGCACTTTTAAGACCTCGGCACTCGCAAAGAAAATTATAAAAAATAAACTATTTCCTTTACATATATAAAACTATATAAATTATTGTAGGAAATTAAATGAACGAATATAATCTTTATGAATCAAACTTACATATCAAAATTTATGCAAATGAGCTATCCTGATTTGCATAATTTATGCGCGTAATTTTTTGTTCAAGTTAAAATAAACATGACTTACTTGTATCAATGGTGGGAATTTTTTGATGGATGAAGCGTGAATTAGTCTTAATACTTGTGGTTTTGGGAAACAAAGCCCATGGAGGCCCTTCAGACACCTATTTCACATGCTTCTACTCCCCTTTCCTGACCAGGGCTATTTTTCAGCTGCTACAAACACTCACTGTAGCAGGCCCCCATTGATGACCTATGGACCTTCTCTTAAGCTGGGTGTTACTGAGAAAATTGTCTGCATACCTATTGGTCTCTCTCATAAACATTTGAGTGATATTTAGTGTACAAAATAGCATAAAGTACTCAAATGGAGTGCTTATGCCCTATTTCAAGGACATATATTATGTTGTCTAAAAATTCAGAGGGGTTGTCTAAAAATTCAGATGGGTCATCTCTATCCAGTTGAGGTACCCATAATAGCCTAATACTAAACCGAGGTTTCACAACATTGGGGTGAAGATTATCATTTTGATAGTCTTCATTACTTTCCTGGATGTTTTAATCAGTGTCAGATCCATTGCTAGAATATTACAATCACTAAGGATAGTTTGATCAGTGTCACTGTCAAACATTTAATTTTACGATAATATTTGCCACACACACAAAAAAATAATAATTCCTGAACACAACAAAAACTAATTAATTAACACTGGGCGCCATTACAATGCCGGGATGTGCAGGAACATGTAAGAAGCAATCGGATGCACTGGTACGAAGACTAGCCAGCCAATCTTGAGGCTTGACTTATCAGGCAAATAGATCGGACATCTTGTCTTTTTCGCTACTCCACCATGGGCCGATAGATCGGCCCACCATTGGCCGATAAATCGGCCCATTGGTCCCAAGCGGGTTTTCTCGTTTCTTTTCCAATCTTGAAAATGTCATGGATCAAGTCGACGGGAAAGTTGATTTTTATTATTATAGCGAGCTTTGAAATGTGTCGATCATAGATAACATGTGCCGTTCTAAGATAACTTGTGTCGTTCTTAGATAACATGTGTCGTTCTTAGATAACTTGTGTCATTCTTAGATAACATGGGTCATTCTTAGATAACATGGGTCATTCTTAGATAACATGGGTCATTCTTAGATAACTTGTGTCATTCTTAGATAACTTGTGTCATTCTTTGATAACTTGTGTCATTCTTAGATAACTTGTGTCATTCTTAGATAACATGGGTCATTCTTAGATAACTTGTGTCATTCTTAGATAACTTGTGTCATTCTTAGATAACTTGTGCCATTCTTAGATAAAATGGGTCATTCTTAGATAACATGGGTCATTCTTAGATAACATGGGTCATTCTTAGATTACTTGTATCATTCTTAGATAACTTGTGTCATTCTTAGATAACTTGTGTCATTCTTAGATAACATGCGTCATTCTTAGATAACTTGTGTCATTCTTAGATAACATGTGTCATTCTTAGATAACTTATGTCATTCTTAGATAACTTGTGTCATTCTTAGATAACATGTGTCATTCTTAGATAACATGTGTCATTTTTAGATAACTTGTGTCATTCTTAGATAACATGTGTCATTCTTAGATAACATGGGTCATTCTTAGATAACATGGGTCATTCTTAGATAACATGGGTCATTCTTAGATAACTTGTGTCATTCTTAGATAACATGGGTCATTCTTAGATAAATTGTGTCATTCTTAGATAACTTGTGTCATTCTTAGATAACTTGTGTCATTCTTAGATAACATGTGTCATTCTTAGATAACATGTGTCATTCTTTGATAACATGTGTCATTCTTTGATAACATGTGTCATTCTTAGATAACATGTTGTCACAAATGACTGGGGCGGGGGTACAGGACAGAGCTCCATTGTTGTTTAGGTAACTTATAGGATGGAAGGAAACTGCTGTTAATGGGGTTAAGTTAAGGTTAATAGGCTCTCACATCTTGATATAGTGGGGGATTGTTTCTTTGGATAATAGTATGTTCGGGTTTTCCAGACTTCGCATGATAATTTCTGGGTTAACAATGGGAAGGTCTAATTGACCGGAAATTAGAGGGCATGGGTGTGTTTATAGATAGCATTCCTGGACCACCTATGGGGGGTAGAGAACCACATATAAGAGGGAGCTTTCACTGAGTTAAGTTAGTTGAGGGAGAGTGAACACAGGTACGACGAGTTGAGGAAGAGCGGAAGAGGGCGACAGTAGTTAGTTGAGGAAGATAGAGAAGAACTACGGATTAGTTGAGGAAGAGAGAGAAAAGAGCTACGATAGAACTGAGCAGTTGTTAGGGAATACTTGCTAGAGACCAGAAGACGACAGATGACTGGAAAAACGTATATCTTACCAATAAACACTTTCATTATCGTTGGACACCAGAAGTTTTGAGTTGTTGCATTTCGTCCAAGTCTACGTTGTGCTTTTGTCTGTCTCAACGCCTAGACACCCACAATATAAATCACAGAGAGGAGCGGTCCTGTACTGACCACTACTAAGTCAACATAGTTTGTGTTAAGTCAGGACCGGAGCCCTCCTCCGTAACCACCGTTCTGTGACATCTGGGGGCTCGTTCCGGGGTCTAGGCAACAGGAGATAGACAAAGCTGACGTAATAGAGATAGAGAACAGACGTCCCTAGGATTCAACAGGTGTGAAGGGAAACATGACGTCAGTGTTGTGCAGACAGTCGGATTTCTGGAGACCAGCAGCGTACCACCAAGTGAAGCAGTGTGACGCACCACTTTGCTACAGGTGCCATCGTGCAGGTCACATTGCTAGGTACTGCACTAACGCACGGCGGTGTTACAGATGCTACTCAACTGGTCATCTGGCTCGAGATTGCTACAACGAGCGCCGGTGTTTTCGTTGTTATGGAAGTGGACACCTAGCCAGAGACTGCGAACGGCCACGGGTCTGTTTCAGCTGTTTACGACCAGGCCACACCGCCGTGAGGTGTCAATTTCAGGGGCGTTGCTACAAGTGTCACCAAAAGGGGCATGTCGTGAGAAATTGCCCAGCCGTCCGTGACACGGAGGAAGATAAAAATTCGAGTTGCAGAGATGTGAAAACGGTATCCACGTGTTTCAGATTAGGACAGGAAAAGAAGTGTATAGAGAAGAGAGAGAAGTCTTTAGTAAAGAAGGATAACAATAGCACACGTAAAATTAAGTACGAAGAAGAAAAAGGAAATGATAGTGAAGATGAAATTCTAATAGGAGGAATTTCTATTGGTGTCGGAGTGAAGGAAAGTGTATTTGGGTTAGTTGAAGACCAAAAGGTTAAAGTGTTTAGACATTATCTGTGTAGTGATATAGTGGTTAGGAAAGACTTAGTTGATGACAGTAAGTTGACAGGAGAAAGATGTACGGTTGTTCTATTGAATGATGCAAGGCTAAAAGGAGAGAAGGCTATAGTCACGATCAGCACCCCATATATTTCAGGAAATATTAAAGTAGTGTGCATTCCCGACATAGTCTATGATATAATAGTGGGGAAAGTTCTTTAGCACTCATACTGTTAGGATGTGAGCGGTGCATATCTGAAGGTGGCACAGATAAACAGTTAAAAAGTGTTTAGTTCAGTGTGAGGATAATCTCCATATCGTCATCAAGGAGGCTTCCTCAAAGAGACGTTAGACTTGTTTTTAAGACACTAGTAAATTTAGTTAATTTAGCTGTGTTATCTTTATTTGAGTTTCACACGTGCATTTTTTTTTAAACTTGTGTAGTTAAAGTAATGCTAGTGATGAGTGTAATCATGTGTTTTAACAGTTGTGGTTAGGGTTAAACATTATGCTTGATTAATAATATGAGCGAGTAGCTGCCCCTGGGCTATTGTTAAGAAGCCAGGTGGGCAGTAAGAGGTCATGTCTTAAGGACAGGGCACACTGGGCCTTGATAATGGCAGTGTGTGTGGATTAGAGTTTAGATCTAGTTCTGTTGGTTAGTGATGTCATAACGGCAGAGATGTTTGTTATGGACATTACGGGTACTCGTCTATAACAGACCGTGCAGGGCACATGATGGTTTGCGGTGTAGACGATGTGTAGACTGTAGAGTGTCAAAGATAATGGTTATTAGTGTTGTTGGGTTCATAATTTGATAGTAATAGTTGTATGGCTGTTCTACACTTAGTGATGGTGAGACAGCATTAGATAGTTAGCGGTCTACTCTTAGGGAAGTGTGATGACAGCACTAGATGAAGAGTTAGGTTTTGGATAGCATTAGGTGAATGGTAAGCCTTCATTACATAATGCGTAGAATAGCGTGGGATGGAAGCTATAACCTGCACTGGGTAATGTGTAGAGTAGCTTGAGATGGTCAGCTGTAGCCTACACTGGGTAATGTGTCGGACAGCATGGTTAGGTCAGCTATTTCCCACACTGGGTAATGTGTGGGGTAGCACGGTTGGATCAGCTATTGCCCACACTGGGTAATGTGTGGGGTAGCATGGGTAGGGCATCTATGGTTTGCACTATGTATGTGAGTTAGAAGTGGGTATCATTCAACCCGATCAGTGGGTCATGGGATCAGAGAAGGAGATTAAGACTTAAGGTATAAGTCTAATTGCTGGTATGATAGTAGTATAAGTTATCGTGTTAGACACACTTTGTTCTGAGATTGAGATAGTTTAATGAGAGATCAAAATGTTTGGATACGTATTTTGTTTAGTCTTTTAAGTTACAATGTTCATGTTGTTATGGTCAATTATTGATTTCGTTAATTACTATTGACATATGCATGATGTTGTGTGTTGCTATTTTTAATTTTGTTTGAAAAACTGAAGATGAGGATAGATGACAATAGACTCGACGACGCACAGAGTAAGGGCTTGACGCATGGGATGGTGTGATGTGTAGAGTTGTAGGTTGGTCATTTGTGGAGTTTTTGAAATTTGTCAATATTTTGAAAAATTTCTTGAAGGGGGGGCATATGTCACAAATGACTGGGGCGGGGGTACAGGACAGAGCTCCATTGTTGTTTAGGTAACTTATAGGATGGAAGGAAACTGCTGTTAATGGGGTTAAGTTAAGGTTAATAGACTCTCACATCTTGATATAGTGGGGGATTGTTTCTTTGGATAATAGTATGTTCGGGTTTTCCAGACTTCGCATGATAATTTCTGGGTTAACAATGGGAAGGTCTAATTGACCGGAAATTAGAGGGCATGGGTGTGTTTATAGATAGCATTCCTGGACCACCTATGGGGGGTAGAGAACCACATATAAGAGGGAGCTTTCACTGAGTTAGGTTAGTTGAGGGAGAGTGAACAGAGGTACGACGAGTTGAGGAAGAGGGAAAGGAGCGACAGTAGTTAGTTGAGGAAGATAGAGAAGAACTACGGATTAGTTGAGGAAGAGAGAGAAAAGAGCTACGATAGAACTGAGCAGTTGTTAGGGAATACTTGCTAGAGACCAGAAGACGACAGATGACTGGAAAAACGTATATCTTACCAATAAACACTTTCATTATCGTTGGACACCAGAAGTTTTGAGTTGTTGCATTTCGTCCAAGTCTACGTTGTGCTTTTGTCTGTCTCAACGCCTAGACACCCACAATATAAATCACAGAGAGGAGCGGTCCTGTACTGACCACTGCTAAGTCAACATAGTTTGTGTTAAGTCAGGACCGGAGCCCTCCTCCGTAACCACCGTTCTGTGACACATGTGTCATTCTTAGATAACATGTGTCATTCTTAGATAACATGTGTCGTTCTTAGATAACATGTGCCGTTCTTAGATAACATGTGTCGTTCTTAGATAACATGTGTCATTTTTAGATAACATGTGCCGTTCTTAGATAACATGTGCCGTTCTTAGATAACATGGGTCATTCTTAGATAACTTGTGTCATTCTTAGATAACATGTGCCGTTCTTAGATAACATGTGCCGTTCTTAGATAACATGGGTCATTCTTAGATAACATGGGTCATTCTTAGATAACTTGTGTCATTCTTAGCTAACATGGGTCATTCTTAGATAACTTGTGTCATTCTTAGATAACTTGTGTCATTCTTAGCTAACATGGGTCATTCTTAGATAACTTGTGTCATTCTTAGATAACATGTGCCGTTCTTAGATAACATGGGTCATTCTTAGATAACTTGTGTCATTCTTAGATAACTTGGGTCATTCTTAGATAACTTGGGTCATTCTTAGATAACTTGTGTCATTCTTAGATAACATGGGTCATTCTTAGATAACTTGTATCATTCTTAGATAAGATGGGTCATTCTTAGATAACTTGTGTCATTTTTAGATAACATGGGTCATTCTTAGATAACATGTGTCATTCTTAGATAACTTGTGTCATTCTTAGATAACTTGTGTCATTCTTAGATAACTTGTGTCATTCTTAGATAACTTGTGTCATTCTTAGATAACTTGGGTCATTCTTAGATAACATGGGTCATTCTTAGATAACTTGTGTCATTCTTAGATAACATGTGTCATTCTTAGATAACATGTGTCATTCTTAGATAACTTGTGTCATTCTTAGATAACATGTGTAATTCTTAGATAACTTGGGTCATTCTTAGATAACTTGGGTCATTCTTAGACATCATGTGCCGTTCTTAGATAACATGCGTCATTCTTAGATAACTTGTGTCATTCTTAGATAACTTGTGTCATTCTTAGATAACTTGGGTCATTCTTAGATAACTTGTGTCATTCTTAGATAACATGGGTCATTCTTAGATAACTTGTGTCATTCTTAGATAACATGTGTCATTCTTAGATAACATGCGTCATTCTTAGATAACATGCGTCATTCTTAGATAGCATGTGTCATTCTTAGATAACATGTGTCATTCTTAGATAACTTGTGTCATTCTTAGATAACATGTGTCATTCTTAGATAACTTGGGTCATTCTTAGACATCATGTGCCGTTCTTAGATAACTTGTGTCATTCTAAGATAACAAGTGTCATTCTTAGATAACATGTGTCATTCTTAGATAACATGTGTCATTCTTAGATAACTTTGGTCGTTCTTAGATAACTTTGGTCGTTCTTAGATAACATGTCGTGTCATTCTTAGATAACTTGTGTCAGTCTTAGATAACTTGTGTCATTCTTAGATAACTTGTGTCATTCTTAGATAACTTGTGTCATTCTTAGATAACATGTGTCGTTCTTAGATAACATGTGTCATTCTTAGATAACTTGTGTCATTCTTAGACATCATGTGTCGTTCTTAGATAACATGTGTCATTCTTAGATAACTTGTGTCATTCTTAGACATCATGTGCCGTTCTTAGATAACATGTGTCATTCTTAGATAACTTGTGTCATTCTTAGACATCATGTGTCGTTCTTAGATAACATGTGTCATTCTTAGATAACGTGTCATTCTTAGATAACGTGTCATTCTTATATAATGTGTTTCATTCTTAGATAACATGTGTCGTTCTTGGATAACATGGGTCGTTCCTAGATAACATGTGTCTTTCCTAGATAACATGTGTCGTTCTTAGATAACGTGTCATTCTTAGATAACGTGTGTCATTCTTATATAACATGCGTCATTCTTAGATAGCGTGTCATTCTTAGATAACATGCGTCATTCTTAGATAGCATGCGTCATTCTTAGATAACGTGTCATTTTTAGATAACATGTGTCGTTCTTAGATAACATGTGTCCGTCTTAGATAACGTGTCATTTTTAGATAACATGTGTCGTTCTTAGATAACATGTGTCCGTCTTAGATAACATGAGTCGTTTCTAGATAGCATGTGTCATTCTTAGATAAGATGTGTCGCTCTTAGATAACATGTGTCCTTCTCAGATAACATGGATCGTTCTTAGATAACATGTGTCATTCTTAGATAGCATGTGTCGTTTCTAGATAACATGTGTCATTCTTAGATAACAAATATCATTCTTGGCGTCCAGGTGTCTAAAGTGCAGCACAACAAGACTCCCAAAAATAGACACCCAAATTATGAGAGAATTGTGTCAAGCCCTAACACCTGTCATTAGCCGGAAGCTTTCTTTTCTTAGCCTTGGGAAATTAACAAATTGGGCCGTTTAGTATAAATTAATGAACATATACGGGCTTTAAGTTGCAGGTACATGTAAGGGCTACTGTCAGCCGTGCGGCTGCATTTGTAATCGACGGTGACAAGCAAGTCCGTCCTGACTCACTGTCCTCATGCGAGGACTTCACGTCGCCAATGGACGGCTCTACGTCTCAATGGACGGCTCTACGTCTCAATGGACGGCTCTACGTCTCAATGGACGGCTCTACGTCTCAATGGACGGTTCTTCGTCTCAATGGACGGCTCTACGTCTCAATGGACGGCTCTACGTCTCAATGGACGGCTCTACGTCTCAATGGACGGCTCTACGTCTCAATGGACGGCTCTACGTCTCAATCAAGTCAACGTATCAGGGAATCACTCGTTATTTTGGAGGCTTAATTATTTACCTGGACATGGGAGACGTTTCCTCATTGGCGGGCTTGTTGGGAGCCGATCCAATAACTCAAAGAGCTGAACTGTTGGTGTACACAACAGCTGAAATGTCGTGTACACAGCAGCTGAAATGTCGTGTACACAGCAGTTGAATTGTCCGTGTACATGACAACTGAAATGGTGTACATAACAGCTGAAATGTTGATGTACATAACAGCTGAAATAGTAGTGTACACATCTGAAATGGTGTACACAACAGATGAAATGTTGATGTAAATAACAGCTGAAATGTTGATGTAAATAACAGCTGAAATGTTGATGTACATAACAACTGAAATATTAGTGTACACATCTAAAATGGTGTCCAAAACAGATGAAATGTTGGTGTACACAACAGCTGAAATGTTGATGTACACATCAGCTGAATAGTTGGTTTACACAATGTGCAACACAATGGTAGCAGGTTATTTTTTCAAGATATCTATTCATCCATTGGCGTATCGTCTATTAAAACCTTCGACCCGCATCGTTAAAACAGTATGCTGCTAAACGGGTATCTGTCTAGGTAGAATTTTAACAGCTGTCATGCTAACAGCACCATCAGCTGTAATGCTTACAGCATCATCAGAACGTGCTTGAACTGAAAGTTGGGGAAAAACCTTTTTGAAGTTGTTTCAGTGCGGTTTATGAAAACATCAAAAAAAAGAGTGAACATCAAATCGTGTGTTTTATATCCACACATTGCCCAGGCTTCTCAGCGTCTACGACTACTTTTGATGCTCACTTTCATAGATGTTCATGGGAGACTTGCGCGCGCACGAATACAATAGTTATGGCTTGACCCTGCTATACTAGACGATGATCTGCCTAGGAACCGTGCGCAAACTACGTTACGATCATAACGGGGAAGGGGGGGTGAAAATTTTTTGACGTTACCAAAACAAAAAAAAAACAAAAAATGAAATCTAAAATTGTCTAATTTTGAAAAAATTCTTATTCAAATTATTTTAAAAACAATTTGAGGTCGAAACTGCCTCTGGTGTTATAGATACTGAGATACTCCGTCGAGCATTAGTTCTGCGCATATAGAAAAATCACGCAAAATCTGTTGTGGCCATTTTACATTCGGCTCGGGGAGGACTTGGTTGTTTTGCGTTTTACGTTACAGTTTTCTAATGATACTACATCTTAATCCATTATGGGAAAATGTTAAAAAATAAAACCTTAGTTTAGTTATGAAAATGTAAGAATGTTTTGGATTTTTTTATGTGTGACGTGACACTAAGTGGTGGGGGGGGGGGGAGTGTAAAGAATGTGTGACACTTTGAGACAGGAGAGGAAGGGGGGGGGGGTTCTGAAAGGTCATTTTTTTGCGTGACGTAATTTGCGAACGACCCCCTATCAAATGCTTTATTCGTCACATTTAACTAAAAGGGGATGTCTCTGTCGGATTGGTCACATTTAACTGACTTGGGGTGGCTCTGTCGGATTGGTCACATTTAACTCACATGGGGTGGCTCTGTCGGATTGGTCACATTTAACTGACATGGGGTGGCTCTGTCGGATTGCTCACATTTAACTGACATGGGGTGGCTCTGTCGGATTGGTCACATTTAACTGACATGGAGTGGCTCTGTCGGATTGGTAACATTTAACTGACATGGGGTGGCTCTGTCGGATTGGTCACATTTAACTGACATGGAGTGGCTCTGTCGGATTGGTCACATTTAACTGACATGGGGTGGCTCTGTCGGATTGGTCACATTTAACTGACATGGGGTGGCTCTGCAGGAAGCGTCACATTTAACTGAAAAAGAAAAAAAAAGGGGGGGGGGCTCTTCAGGAGGCGTCACAATTAACTGAAAAGGGGGGGGGGTATCTCCGCAGGAAGCATTGAACAGTTTGCCGTTTTTTTTTTTGTTTTTTTTTATTTTTTAAACCTAAATGATATTGTCACTTGATACAGTGCACAGCCTAATGTGACAAGCAGCTTATCAAGTCTGAGCTTAATGACTTTGAAATGGAGATGACTGGCAAAGGCGACTTTAGCTTGGTGGGCGCATTCGCTTTAGGGATCCATGCCAGCGTACAGCGCCGTGCGTTCAGACAGCTACGTGTAGGACGTAGGTGTGCGATGATGAATCATTCATTTTAATGTATTGTCACCTGACACGTCTGTAACCCCAGGAATTAACCCGGAACCACTCCTCGTCAAAATACATGGACAGGATCAGCGCGTCTCAACTGGTTGCGCGACTTGTACACGTAGGTTTAATAAAAACCTTCAGGGCCTAAGGAACTAGATACGAGCGCAAACTGAACACCGAGAAACGCTGTCTTGGCACAAAATCAAAGATCCCTAGGGTAAAAAAAAAAAAAAAAAATTAAAGAATGAATAGGCAATTGGCCAAACACTGAAATAGGCAGAGTGGTGACAAAAGTCCTTTTTTGTGCAGGTTGCGCTCTAAGTTAATCGGATTTTTTTTTCTTTTTTAAATTTGACAGGTAATTAATTCAAGGGTTGTTAAGATATTCAAAATAATCATTTCGGGGGTGGGGTGGACCACGGTGTTGGGTTTAAATCAATACAATATACTATTTAAAATAATTTTGTTGACAATACTAAGCATGAACTGAAAGCTTTGCCATGCTTTCGTTGGCCCCTGCTCCAGAGTACCGTACATAAATGTATGGCGTCACTTGGATAAAGCAGCCCCCCCCCCCCCCAAAAAAAATCGACCGTTAACTCATGTGTATCCAATTGCACGCTTATAAACGTGTTCAGGTGTGTTTACCGCAAAAGGAGAACTCTTTATCTTCAACAAGTTATCCTGGTGAATACCTTCCAACGGTTAACTAATAATCTGTGTTTTGTGGGGCTGTTTTCTTCATGGCGACAGACAGCACCATGGCGACACACAGCGCCAAGGCGACACACAGCGCCAAGGCGACACACAGCGCCAAGGCGACACACAGCGCCAAGGCGACACACAGCGCCAAGGCGACACACAGCGCCAAGGCGACACACTGCGCCATGGCGACACCCAGCATTAAGGCGACACGCAGCACCATGGCGACACACGGCACCATAACCCTTAGATTATTTCATTTGAATGACCGCTTAAGTACAAAAAAAAAAGAAAAGAAAAAAAACCGACTACCCAGCTTTCTCTGCTCTATCTACGCTCTTCACCTCTTCCGCTTTCTCTACTCTCCCCACTTTCTCTCTTTCCTCTGCTTTCTCTGCTCTATCTACGCTCTTCACCTCTTCCGCTTTCTCTACTCTCCCCACTTTCTTTTCTCTACTATATCCAATTTCTGCCTTCTCTAATCGCTCTACACTTTCTCTATTTTATCTACTCTCTGCACTTTCTCTATTTTCTCTACTCCATGCACTTTCTCTATTTTCGCTAATCTCTCCACTTTCTCTATTTTATTCTGATTTCACTCCAAAGGCTATTGCATGGTGTGTGAACTTTCTTTTGGTTAATTTTTCTCTGAATGAGGACCTCCCTCCCTCCCCCCAAAAAAACCATTTACTCTCCGTTAAGGACTTCAGCCACCCCCCACCCCCCCACACACATAGACCTCTTTATTTGGTCCCATGTGAAAATACTACGGAATCATATGAGCCCAGAGGCCAGTTACCGCAGACGACAATGGCTTCCTAGAGGTGGTCTCAGGGTTTTCTTTAGGTTCCCACCTCTCTCACCCCAAGTCCTTTGACACCCAGGGTGCAGTGCACTAAGTGGTCCCACTCCTGAGACCTAGTCGGGTGCACCACGCGGGCTCTTTCACTGGTAGCCTTTAGGCTTTCATCCGAGGGACGCGAGAGCCCATAATCAAAGGCTCCGCCATGTAAAAGGCTCAGCTACTTCCTCTTCAAATATACGGATGCGCCGTGAATCGGAGTAGGCTCCCCTTTAATCTCTGGCGGCGATGTCGACAATCACCGACTTGTGTCTACAGACTGGGGGCAGGGGAGACAGAAGGGGTCGCACCATGGGTAATGAGACGTGGTAAACCAGCCTTTCAAAGCCTTCCTGTTAACATTTGTTCATCTTACCCTTAAAATATTTTTTTTTTGGGGGGGGGGGGGTTATCAAAATGGATTCAGCCATTGCCATTATTGCATGTTAAATCACTTTAAAATCAAGGTCTAAGTAGTCGAGACTCGAGATATTCCCACACTCTATGGCTACGGAGAAGTACCACTATAAAGAGAATTTATTTTATTTATATTTTTAATAAGGGGTGGTTGGGTGTTTTCAAATTTTTAATATTATTTAAAAAAATAAAAAAATAAGAGCTATTAGTTCTGTATATTTCAAGTGGGATCTGGCCATGAATAATTTGATTTTATTATGAATATACGCATACATTAAAGAATATTCATTTATTGTGATTTTACCCCAGGCATGTCTCCTTACAGCAACCTGCTAAACACTCATGCTAAAGTTCAATATACAAGCCACATTTTAACATTTTAGGTAAATTGGAATTGTCACAAGATGTTTGCGTAAGGTGACAAGTTTTCTAATTGACTCAAATTACTGTCTATCGCCTGCCCTCTGCTTACCAAAACCCCACATATGAGGGGATCCGTGACACCCCGACAGTAGGTAGTAAGGTGCCATCAGAATGACAACTCTGTAATGTCAACTGAACTAAATAAAAGTATGAAGATGGAGAATCCCCCCCCCCCAGGAAACTTGAGCTTTATAAGGCACTCCGACACTTGTTGTAAAATAGAAATAAGTTTCCATGTTTACGTTCGTATCGTATTATCTTCTTGTTAGACTGGGACTTCCCCATTTTACTGATCTTAAAGTCCCCTGTTTCCATTAGTCCTCAAAATCAACTGTTTCTATAAATAAAATCCTCAAAGTCAACTGTTTCTATAAATAAAATCCTCAAAGTCAACTGTTTCTATAAATAAAATCCTCAAAGTCAACTGTTTCTATAAATAAAATCCTCAAAGTCAACTGTTTCTATAAATAAAATCCTCAAAGTCAAATGTTTCTATAGATAAAATCCTCAAAGTCAACTGTTTCTATAAATAAAATCCTCAAAGTCAACTGTTTCTATAAATAAAATCCTCAAAGTCAACTGTTTCTATAAATAAAATCCTCAAAGTCAACTGTTTCTATAAATCTTAAATGGGCCGATGTAAAACGTGAGTAAATATTTCTGTCGACTTTCTTGACTGCCCGTGATCAGGAGAGGAAAGCGACCCTGTCCCGTTTTCCCGGGATAAGCTAAACCCCGGGAAATGAGAAACCCTAGTCGGGACGTTCCCCACCTTGATCCCGAGTGTGAGGCAGGCAGGTTAATTGCAATGATTGAGGCAGACAGGTCAATTGCAATGATAGAGGCAGACAGGTTAATTGCAATGATAGAGGCAGACAGGCCAATTACAATGATAGAGGCTGACAGGTCAATTGAAATGATAGAGGCAGACAGGTCATTTGCAATGATAGAGGCAGACAGGTCAATTGCGATGATAGAGGCAGACAGGTCAATTGCAATGATAGAGGCAGACAGGTTAATTGCAATGATAGAGGCAGACAGGTCAATTGCAATGATAGAGGCAGACAGGTCAATTGCAATGATATTCTTTTTTTTTTTTTTTTTTTAAAGTTATTTAATAAGGTGTCAGGCGTGAACGAGACGCTTTTCTGAAGTCACTGGATGACCTACGTTTAATTGTGTGACGTAGTACTGATAGTCTCGGCTGGACGACCGACGTGTGAATGTGTGAAGTAGTACTGATAGTCTCGGCTGGACGACCTACGTGTGAATGTGTGACGTAGTACTGATAGTCTTGGCTGGACGACCTACGTGAGAATGTGTGACGTAGTACTGATAGTCTTGGCTGGACGACCTACGTGTGAATGTGTGACGTAGTACTGATAGTCTTGGCTGGACGACCTACGTGTGAATTTGTGACGTAGTACTGATAGTCTTGGCTGGACGACCTGCGTGAGAATTTGTGACGTAGTACTGATAGTCTTGGCGGAACGACCTGCGTGAGAATTTGTGACGTAGTACTGATAGTCTCGGCTGGACGACCTACGTGAGAATTTGTGACGTAGTACTGATAGTCTCGACTGGACGACCTACGTGAGAATTTGTGACGTAGTACTGATAGTCTCGCCTGGACGACCTACGTGAGAATTTGTGACGTAGTACTGATAGTCTTGGCTGGACGACCTACGTGACAATGTGTGACGTAGTACTGATAGTCTAGGTTAGACGACCTACGTGTGAATGCGTGATTGATAGTCTCGGCTGGACGACCTACGTGAGAATTTGTGACGTAGTACTGATAGTCTCGACTGGACGACCTACGTGAGAATTTGTGACGTAGTACTGATAGTCTCGGCTGGACGACCTACGTGAGAATGTGTGACGTAGTACTGATAGTCTTGGCTGGACGACCTACGTGAGAATTTGTGACGTAGTACTGATAGTCTCGTCTGGACGACCTACGTGAGAATTTGTGACGTAGTACTGATAGTCTCGGCTGGACGACCTACGTGAGAATTTGTGACGTAGTACTGATAGTCTTGGCTGGACGACCTACGTGACAATGTGTGACGTAGTACTGATAGTCTAGGTTAGACGACCTACGTGTGAATGTGTGATAGTCTCGGCTGGACGACCTACGTGTGTCGTCTCGGCTGGACGACCTACGTGTGTCGTCTCGGCTGGACGACCTACGTGACAATGTGTGACGTAATACTCACAGTCTCGGCTGGACGACCTACGTGTGAATGTGTGACGTAGTACTCAGCTCTAGAACTGATGGACCGTGACATCAAGGGTGTCTTGT
This sequence comes from Lymnaea stagnalis, assembly GCA_964033795.1. Lineage (NCBI taxonomy): Eukaryota > Metazoa > Mollusca > Gastropoda > Lymnaeidae > Lymnaea > Lymnaea stagnalis. The sequence goes on along the minus strand of CAXITT010000028.1, from coordinate 1,144,428 downwards.
TAAAGGGCTGGAAACAGTGGCATCAACTCGTAAGGTAAAAACTGACATAGGGATTGTGAAAGGTGGTAAACAAAACCCTAAAGATGATCTGTATGGGAAGCGATGGCATCACGCTTGAGTATAGAACCTTGCCCTTGTTGGTCACAAGTGTTGGATCTTGACCTTGTAAGTCACAAGTGTTGGACCCTGACCTTGTAGGTCACAAGTGTTGGACCCTGACCTTGTAAGTCACAAGTGTTGGACCTTGACCTTGTAATTCACAAGTGTTGGACCTTGACCTTGTAGGTCCCAATTGTTGGACCCTGACCTTTGTAGGGCACAAGTGTTGGACCCTGACCTTGTAGGGCACAAGTGTTGGACCCTGTCCTTGTAGGTCACAAGTGTTGGACCTTGACCTTGTAGGTCACAAGTGTTGGACCTTGACCCTGTAGATCACAAGTGTTGGACATTGACCTTGTAAGTCACAGGTGTTGGACCTTGACCTTGTTGGTCACAAGTGGTGGACCTTGACCTTTTCAGTCACAAGTGTTGGACCTCGACCTTCTAAGTAACAAGAGTTGGACCTTGACCCTTGTAAGTCACAATAAAAGTTTAGAAACGATGCTGACCGGTTTTAAGAATGAAGAAAGGGGAAGACAACTTCGCACAGCTTGAGTAGGCATAGAGTGGCTTCCCCGTGTCTTAAAATAGATCACTTTACACAAACAAGTCCGTTTTGTAAAAGGGGGGGGGGGTGTACAGGAGGTGGGTTATTCTTTCACCCGATACCTTCTGAATGGAGCCCAAGACATCCGTGTAACTCTAATTTATTGACATAAAGTTTTCGTGCCCCCAGCCCCCCCCCCCCCGACAACCCCCCCCCCCCGTCCCCCCCTCTTATGATTTTTCCCTCCCTCCTTCCCCCCCCCCCCCCTCG
>CAXITT010000028.1:1111155-1126948 GCA_964033795.1 Lymnaea stagnalis | reverse complement strand
TAAAAATGATTAAGAAACGAAAAGTAAAGTAAACGGAAGGAAGAGATAACCTGCGGTAAGACTTGCAATGAATGTGACAGGTAGACCCTGACGGATGTGTCATACAACGACCTGCCCCCCCCCCACACCTCCACACCTCCACTCCCCTCTCCCCCAGCCCCCCTCAACCTGGGTTTCCTTTATGAATGGATGTTACAGCGGCGGCCATAACGTAGCCTTTTAAAGTTGTTTTTTTCAAACCCAACCTTGTATAGTGGTTTCATTGAAACCTCTGCGCTATCTTATACGGCCTGCTGGGCTTCCCTCGTCGAGGCAACACAAGGGGACTGGAGCATGACAATTGCTCAATGACACTTACAGCCGGCCTGTTAAAGGCAATGACAGTTACAGCCGGTTTGTTGAGGCAATGACACTTACATCCAGCCAGTTTAAGGCAATGACACTTACATCCAGCCAGTTTAAGGCAATGACACATCCAGCAAGTTTAAGGCAATAGCACTTACATCCAGCCAGTTTAAGGCAATGACACTTACAGCCGGCCAGTTTAAGGCAATGACACGTACAGCCGGTCAGTTTAAGGCAATGACACTTACAGCCGGAAGTGTAAGGCAATGACACTTACAGCCGGCCTGTTTAAGGCAATGACACTTACAGCCGGCCTGTTTAAGGCAATGACATTTACAGCCGGCCTGTTTAAGGCAATGTCACACCTGGCCTGTTTAAGACAATGACAAAGCCGGCCTGTTTAAGGCAATGCCACTTACAGCCGGCCTGTTTAGGGCAATGTTCAGTCGGAATAGAAAGATGGGGAACATTTTAAACAACGGCTTCAATGAATCAAGCGGTGATGAGGGTTGCAAAGAACAAGCTTACGTTTAGTTTTGAAACAAGTGACCGCTTTAAGACACCAATGCTGTACAAAGTAAAATGCTATAATTTCTCCTTTTAAAATCTTACTTTTTTTTTTTTTTTTTTTAAGGAACAGTAATAATAAGTTAATAGAAGTTAAAATCAATAACTTTAACACAGCGTGTCTCCATCTTCAAGAACGTTTAGGCTTTTGTTCAATGCATCTCTGCCTAAACATTAGCAAAGAATTTACAAGTTAAGCTGTCTCCAGACATCTAAGAGATTCACAACGTAAAGATACAAGGAGAGTTCCATGTTCACTCCAGCCTCACTTACGCCGGATCCATTCAAGAGAAATTGCGAGTGGGCACACATACGTTTATTAAGTTAGCTGACCCTAACACGACTTACGTTGGGGGGGGGGGGGAGCGTAGTACTAGTCTACACAGAAACAGTCGGGGGTCGCCTGTCCACAACCACAGCCTTTTCTAAGAGAAATTGCGAGTGGGCACACATTCGTTTATTAATTTAGCGGACCCTAACACGCCCTACGCTGGGGGGGGGGGGTGAGCGTAGTACTAGTCTACACAGAAACAGTCGGAGGTCGCCTGTCCAACACCACAGCCTTTTCTTCACAATGACAACCGACAAAACTTCGACGCGACGGCCGTGCATGCTGATCCAGGAGCGAATGGGTGGACAATGATGCAATCACGTCCTCTCTCGACACGACCGGTTCCCCTGGCCTTAAGTATGACACGCTGCGAGTGGGAGGCACTGGGCGACACATGGCGTGAATGCGAAATGACCTTTCACCTCAGGGCGCAGGGAGTAACGTTCAACAAAAACAAACAAAACTCAACTGAAGAAAGAAAAAAAAAAAGGGGGGGGGGAGGACAATGGGAAGTTCAGGCCCAAAGGCGGTGCTATTTATAGTACTTTATGTAAAATGGAAGAAAACTATTGGCTCCTCAACCTTCAACTGACACATGTATGAATCAGTGAAATTACATAGTGTCGTTGTTCACCTAGGCACATTATGAATCAGTGAAATTACAGCGTCTCGTTCACCTAGGCACATTAATGAATCAATGACATTACAACGTCTCGTTCACCTAGGCACATTAATGAATCAATGACATTACAACGTCTCGTTCACCTAGGCACATTAATGAATCAATGACATTACAACGTCTCGTTCACCTAGGCACATTAATGAATCAATGGCATTACAACGTCTCGTTCACCTAGGCACATTAATGAATCAGTGAAATTACAACGTCTCGTTCAGCTAGGCCATTGGTCGGAAATCCGCGACTTTTCAGCGACCTGAGAGCTGCTCGGCCAGCCGGCCCGAAATCGCTTTTGACTCCGAAAAACATGGTTCTTGATCAATGAGTCAGTGAAATTACATAGTGTCGTTGTTCACCTAGGCACATTAATGAATCAATGACATTACAACGTCTCGTTCACCTAGGCACATTAATGAATCAATGACATTACAACGTCTCGTTCACCTAGGCACATGAAAGTCTCGTGTTTCACCTAGGGACTCAATTCTTTCTGGCTACCCCACCTCCACCCCCTTTTTTTTTTTTTTTACTCATCCACAAATCTGAAAATAAATATGAACTATACTTGACTTGTGACCAACACAGTGGCGTAAATAGGTTCACCTAACTTCATACCTTACAAGGACCCACCAAAGCATACCATCTCCTTTCTCCAGACAGTTCCGCCCATGGTGGCAAGTAAACCAGAAAGTGGGATTATAAGGATTTAATCCCCTTGCTGTTCGGGTGCTAGCGAGCTTAGAGACTCAAGTCTAACAGCGGCAACCATCCATCTACGGTCAAGCCAATTAGCACAGCGCCTTGCAGCAAACCCGACACATCCCCACAGCAAAGCCAGAACACATACACAGTCTATTGTAGCCGTGTCAACTCATCTGTCTTTTACTGGTGACTTGCTCCAGGTGTGCTGCGAATTTCTGTTGGGAGTAACAAGGTGGGGGCGGGGGTGGGGGTTGAGGGGGGTAAGTGGGAAGCTTATCTTTTTGTAATACGCCGACGTTCTTCAGGTAGGTGGCAAAATCTCACTTGGCGGTCCTTAGATGTATGTGTGCTTATTTTCTTGGTGGTCCTTAGATGTATGTGTGATTATTTTCTTGGTGGTCCTTAGATGTATGTGTCATTATTTTCTTGGCGGTCCTTAGATGTATGTGTGATTATTTTCTTGGTGGTCCTTAGATGTATGTGTGCTTATTTTCTTGGTGGTCCTTAGATGTATGTGTGCTTATTTTCTTGGTGGTCCTTAGATGTATGTGTGTTTATTTTCTTGGTGGTCCTTAGATGTATGTGTCATTATTTTCTTGGCGGTCCTTAGATGTATGTGTGATTATTTTCTTGGTGGTCCTTAGATGTATGTGTGCTTATTTTCTTGGTGGTCCTTAGATGTATGTGTGCTTATTTTCTTGGTGGTCCTTAGATGTATGTGTGTTTATTTTCTTGGTGGTCCTTAGATGTATGTGTCATTATTTTCTTGGCGGTCCTTAGATGTATGTGTGATTATTTTCTTGGTGGTCCTTAGATGTATGTGTGCTTATTTTCTTGGTGGTCCTTAGATGTATGTGTGATTATTTTCTTGGTGGTCCTTAGATGTATGTGTGCTTATTTTCTTGGTGGTCCTTAGATGTATGTGTGCTTATTTTCTTGGTGGTCCTTAGATGTATGTGTCATTATTTTCTTGGCGGTCCTTAGATGTATGTGTGCTTATTTTCTTGGTGGTCCTTAGATGTATGTGTCATTATTTTCTTGGCGGTCTTAGATGTATGTGTGCTTATTTTCTTGGTGGTCCTTAGATGTATGTGTGCTTATTTTCTTGGTGGTCCTTAGATGTATGTGTGCTTATTTTCTTGGTGGTCCTTAGATGTATGTGTCATTATTTTCTTGGCGGTCCTTAGATGTATGTGTGATTATTTTCTTGGTGGTCCTTAGATGTATGTGTGCTTATTTTCTTGGCGGTCCTTAGATGTATGTGTGATTATTTTCTTGGCGATCCTTAGATGTGTGTGTGATTATTTTCTTGGCGATCCTTAGATGTGTGTGTGATTATTTTCTTGGCGATCCTTAGATGTGTGTGTGATTATTTTCTTGGCGATCCTTAGATGTATGTGTGATTATTTTCAATAATAAAAGAAGAAAATAAGTTGTTGTTTGTTTTGTTTTTGTACACATGCAAACATTTCACAACCAAAATGTCTACGTCACGTGCCATAATCCTAGGAAATGGTAATATTTCCAGTATTATTTTGTTATTTTTTAAATTAAGGAAACTTAAGCTTTTTCAATTTATTCATTTCTTGAAATTCATAATCATGCTCATAAACATTGTTATTGATGACATAACACACGTGAGCATGTATTACGGGTTCGTCTGAGTATTATGTATTGGGCCTACTGCAAACCTGTTTACTTTTATGATTTTGGCGACAATTTACATGTCTTCTGCGCCTCTCCGTCGGGACCCGTCAGAACAACAATTTTAAGAGACCCAGTTAAACAAAAATTCCCCCACCAATGGGTGTAAGGGAGGTTGGTTGCCGAACCAAATAATGACGTCACCAGCAGGGAAAGACTAGCGTGTTTAGTACTAGACTAAATATTAATACAGGAATATCTTGCCAGCTACTTTATGAAAACACAAAGCATTAGAAGGACGATAACCGCGAAACATTGTGATGCTATTTATATAGCCTTAATAAATGATATGTAGGTGACGACGCTATTAGAGCCCAAAAAATTATTGTAGGTATTATCAGGTATATGTCCTAGGTTGTAATTATAGTATAAAATCAAAGGGCACTCAGACGTCTATTTTTTATGAATTTTGCCACGCCCCCCCCCCCCCCCCCCTTTTGCGGTCCAATTTTCTCTAACCATACTACTTTAAAAAAAAAAAATTTTTAAGAAATTTAAATTCATTTTTATATTAAAATGGTAAAAGCCAAAGTATTCATTCGATGTTTATTTATTAGTATCCACGATGATCTCAATTTTTATTTTAAAGAATGTAAATATTGATACTTTCCCCCATGGATGTATGTAGAATGTAGGCATGAACGAAATTAAAAATGTATCAAAATATAGAAATATTTTGGTTTCGGCCGAAAGTCAATTTCAGCCTTGGTTTCGGTTTCGGTTCCGGCCGAAAGTCACTTTAAGCATTTGGTTTCGGCTTCGGTCCCGGCCGAAAGTTATTTTTAACTTTCGGCCTAGTTTCGGCTTCGGTCGAAATCATAAAATCCTTTTCGGTCGGTCTCTACCTTGCATTAACCTATTTACATTAAATAAACAACCAATAAATGCCGTATAGTAGTGTGTTGGCAGGTATATAGTCGGGGGCCCTTAAATCGAGCCCATATTGCCGGGGGCTTTATTGTCGGGGCCCTTATTCTAAGTTCGCACGATCAAATTGTCGTCAAATTTGTTTTGGAACGCACTATTTTGGGTTATAAAATAGCGAGTTCAAAAAGAAATTTGACGACAATTTGACGACAATTTGATCGTGTGAACCGAGCTTAAATCACGGGGATCATTGTGTAGAGGGCCTTATTATCGAGAGCCCTTTTGTAGGGGCCAATTTATTGGGGCTGTTTGGAAGTGACACGTTATTTTTTAGAGCGGGTGACCTCATCATGTATCTTTTTTGGGGGCCATATCCAATATAAAGCAACCGAATTCAGCTGTTCAGAGAAAGTCGAACTTATATGGAGCAACGAAAACCGCGTGAAAAGGTGTATGGTCAGAGTGCTACATCCAAACGCTGCTATACAGACAGGTATACGGTCTTTGTTCTTCACCTCAACCCTCCATACACCAGGTATACGGTCATTGTACTTCACCCCAACCCTACATATACACCAGGTATACGGTCATTGTACTTCACCCCAACCCTTCATACACCAGGTATACGGTCATTGTACTTCACCCAAAACCCTCCATACACCAGGTATACGGTCATTGTACTTCACCCCAACCCTCCATACACCAGGTATACGGTCATTGTACTTCACCCCAAACCTCCATACACCAGGTATACGGTCATTGTAGTTCACCCCAACCCTCCATACACAACGTATATGGTCATGGTACTTCACCCCAACCACCTCCATACACAAGGTATATGGTCATTGTACTTCACCCCAACCCTCCGTACACAAGGTATACCGTCTTTGTACTTCACCCCAACCCTCCATACACAAGGTATATGGTCATGGTACTTCACCCCAACCACCTCCATACACAAGGTATATGGTCATGGTACTTCACCCCAACCACCTCCATACACAAGGTATATGGTCATGGTACTTCACCCCAACCACCTCCATACACAAGGTATATGATCATGGTACTTCACCCCAACCACCTCCATACACAAGGAAGGGTTATTTCGTTGTTGTTGTTTTGGTTTTTTTTTTTTAAAACTAAACATGTCTAGTATTCCAGGGCATTAATTTCAAAATAGAATATACAAGAAATCTCATACTTATGTGTGTGTGGCGGAAGACTATGTTTGTGTGGTGGAAGACTATGTTTGTGTGGTGGAAGACTATGTTTGTGTGGTGGAAGACTATGTTTGTGTAGTGGAAGACTATGTTTGTGTGGCGGAAGACTATGTTTGTGTGGTGGAAGACTATGTTTGTGTGGCGGAAGACTATGTTTGTGTGGTGGAAGACTATGTTTGTGTGGCGGAAGACTATGTTTGTGTGGTGGAAGACTATGTTTTGGTGGTGCAAGACTATGATTGTGTGGTGGAAGACTATGTTTTGGTGGTGCAAGACTATGATTGTGTGGTGGAAGATTATGATTATGTGGTGGAAGACTATGATTGTGTGGTGGAAGACTATGATTGTGTGGCGGAAGACTGTTTGTGTGGTGGAAGACTATGTTTGTTTGGTGGAAGACTATGTTTGTGTGGTGGAAGACTGTTTGTGTGGTGGAAGACTATGTTTATGTGCTGGAAGACTATGTTTGTTTGGTGGAAGACTATGTTTGTGAGGCGGGCAGGTGGTAAACAAAGTTTAAACTATTTTATTTTATTTATTTTTTTTTTTTGAAGTTGTAGTGCACACCTTCATTACACGTCACTATACTATGCGCATTTTTATTACACGCCTTTATTACACGCCACTGTATTGTGCGCAACTATATTACACGTCACTGTACCGTGCGCACCTTCATTACATGTCACTTTACTGTACGCACCTTCATTACACGCCACTGTACTGTACGCACCTTTATTACACGTCACTGTACTATGCGCACCTTTATTACACGTCACTGTATTGTGTGCGCATTCATTACACTCCACTGTATCGTGCGCACCTTCATTACACGTCACTATACTTCGGATCAACTCCAGCTTACCATGTACGCTTCGCCCACAACGTGACAGGCAACGTGACAGACAATACTAACACATGCTGACCTTTAGTTATGACATCACGATTATACTTCCGATCAGGCGACCTTTGCCAATGGCGGCCAAATGGCTGACCTCCACACAGCCGAAAGGTTAAAATAAACTATTTTAAGAAATGTTCAACAGTACTTTCAAACATCAGTTGACATCAGACCGCCTGAAGTGTCACAGCTATAAATTGTGGGTATCGAACAGAAATGTGGGTATCGAACAGAAATGTGGGTATCGAATAGAAATGTGGGTTTGGAACTTGAAATAAAGATATGGAATAAAATCATATCAATATGGTTTATCAATAAAGCTGGTTTCCTTTCAGTTGAGGTTAAAGGTCGGTGAGGGTTGTAGGGAAGAGGGGATATGAAGGGGGAGTGGCAAACAATTTATTTTAAAGTTCCCCAGGCCAGGGGCTGTTACTCTATGTCAATTGTCTACAAAAAGACGGCGTAAACAAAGCACGGTTCGGTACTTCTCCCTGACTTAAGATGACTATATATCGCTGGAGTTTAAGCGCCGAACTTCCCAGTGTAAGGCTTGAATCGATTCCCAGGACTAGGTCATTGTTAAAATGCGGTAACTTGTAGGTTATCCTGTATTGTGAAATGCCATGCAATTGTTTTAAACCAAGGGCACATGTTATAGGAGGTTTTGTGCTCATCTCTGACGTTGCACTACATCTCTGACGGTACACTACATCTCTCATGGTCTGACGGTACACTACATCTCTCATGGTCTGACGGTACACTACATCTGTCATGGTCTGGCGGTACACTACATCTCTCATGTCTGACGGTACACTACATCTCTCATGTCTGACGGTACACTACATCTGTCATGGTCTGACGGTACACTACATCTCTCATGGTCTGACGGTACACTACATCTCTCATGGTCTGACAGTACACTACATCTGTCATGTCTGACGGTACACTACATCTCTCATGTCTGACGGTACACTACATCTGTCATGGTCTGACGGTACACTACATCTGTCATGGTCTGGCGGTACACTACATCTCTAATGTCTGACGGTACACTACATCTCTCATGGTCTGACGGTACACTACATCTCTCATGGTCTGACGGTACACTACATCTCTCATGGTCTGACGGTACACTACATCTCTCATGGTCTGACGGTACACTACATCTCTCATGGTCTGACGGTACACTACATCTCCCATGGTCTGACGGTACACTACATCGCTCATGGTCTGACGGTACACTACATCTCTCATGGTCGGACGGTACACTACATCTCTCATGGTATACAACATATCTGATGGTAAATGAAATAGCAAAACGAGGAATGTGGAAGCTTGAATTGAAGGGCAGGACAATAACATTAGAACCTTCTGCTATTTCCTTTACTTAGCTTGAATGCAGTCCTTTAATTACCTCTGATGGTACACCACTGAACTTTTGGTTTTGAAGGATACGAAGGGTGATACCCTATCAAGAGCAACAAGTAGCGGCCGGGGCTCTCTGCATAACATACGTTTAGTTCCTTATAACATATGTAGTATAATTTTTAATTATTTTTTATTTACGAAGTGTCTACACGTCCGGCGACCTGACGAATAGTGCGGGAGATATGCGTCCGGCGACCAAGTCACATGACCGCCGGACGAATACTTCATCGAGGTATTCGTCCGGCGACCAAGTCACATGACCGCCGGACGAATACTTCATCGAGGTATTCGTCCGGCGACCAACTCACATGGCCGCCGGACGAATACTTCATCGAGGTATTCGTCCGGCGACCAAGTCACATGACCGACGGACGAATACTTCATCGAGGTATTCGTCCGGCGACCAAGTCACATGACCGACGGACGAATACTTCATCGAGGTATTCGTCCGGCGACCAACTCACATGGCCGCCGTAACAAAGTGGCGCGATATAGTGGTACCCTAGCCCACTTCTCGTGCAATACTAAATAGTAATCCTAAAATACAACTTTATTGACAAAGGTCTATTGAAGTCTACTGGTATTTTTTTATTTGGTTCATATTTTACATTTAGGCTTCAAGTTCAAGGTAGAGCTTTATAAGATGTTTAACCAAGATAACGGACTTCTTTCTCTGAAGAGTCGGAATCAAATATTAATAGTAGTAATAGTACTACTAGTTAGTATCAGTTTAATATCAACGTCAAATGCTTACGATACACTTTATGTATCTCAGAGCATAAGAATATATTACCAAGTTCAGTACTTATTTATTATATAGGGATCGGCTGACTAATTTATTCAATATATGTACACAATATTGGAATATCTTATGCAATTCAACTATTTTGCCGGCTAACACTTGTCACATGACCTGCCGGAAAATGACGCCTACTAGTAGTCCGGCGGTCACATGACATGTCTGTCGCCGGTATCATATCTTCCACTAGTCGTCCGGCGGTCACGTGCAATGCCCGCCGGACGCATATCTCCCGCAGGGCTGCCACTCATTTTTTTTTTAATTCCCAAGATTTGGTCAAAATAATTCCCAACATCATGAAAATATATACAAGTTTGTTGTTTGTTTTTTTTAAAAAAAGGGAAATTATCTTGGGAATTTTTTACAAAAAAAGTGAGTTTTTGTCCTGGATGGGGTAGTGAATTCCCAAGATCTTGAGAAATTGTCCAAGGTGTGGCAGCCCTGATCTCCCGCACTATTCGTCCGGACGCCGGACGCGTAGCCACTGCCTTTTATTTATATTACCACTGCTACACTTTTGTTGGTATAATATTCATGGTTAAATTGAGACGGGGTTGGGGGGGGGGTGGGGGTGCTGAATAAATTTAATTGCACATGAGATTGACGTTAACAAAAAGTAATGGCCACAGCTGTAATCTGTTGACATTGTGATGAAAGACATTTCTTGACAGATGTTAACTTAGTTCACCTTTTGATGCCCGCAAACCTCAGCCCGTGTGGCCTTTTTCTTTTTTTTTTTTATTTCCCCCCCCCCCCCATCATAGTACCATGCCGTTAACGATGCAGGAGACCCGATGTGTTTGGTCTAATCAAAGCATGAAGCGCTCGTTGTTACAGTGGCAGCAGAATTTACGGTCCCGTGTGTTGACAGTTCAGTTAGGTTACTACTGTGTGCGTTAGCCCCCGTGCGCGGCCAGCAAAACATCGTGGACCCACCGCAACAGCCCGGGAACACAGGTCCCCCGAACATTTGAGTCTACACTGCAGCTTTAATCGGTACAAACACCGCAGTGACGTTACATTACAGCCGTACAGCATTAGTACGACTACAACATTACTTAGTGGTGCCTTCGCTTTTGTAGAGATGCAGCAATAACGCTTAGTCTGTATGGTCATCGTCGCCAAATTATATACATATAATACATATATTAGGATTCAACTCAGATTAATTGGAATTGTGAAAATGTAGCCTAATCTATATAAGAGACAACCAGTTTATTTACTTCACCGTAACATCTACCAACCTATCCCATATGTCTACCTATCCTATCGAGCTACCTATCCCATCTGGTAGTCATCTATCTACCGATCCCATCTATCTACCTATCCCATCTACCTACCTATTCCATTTACCTACCTATCCCATCTACCTACTTATCCCATCTACCTACCTATCCCATCTACCTACCCATCACATCTACCTACCCATCCCGTCTACCTACCTATCCCATCTATCTACCTATCCCATCTATCTACCCAGCCCATCCCATCTACCTATCCCATCTAGCTACCTATCCCATCTAGCTACCTATCCCATCTAGCTACCTATCCCATCTATCTACCTATCATATCTAGCTACCTTTCCCATATTATATCTACCTATCCCAATCACCTACCTATCCCATCTGTCTACCTGGATTGTATGACTGCTAACAAAGGTACAAGATAAACATGTGACTTACAGAAATCCATGTAAAACTGTGCCCGGGTAGATCCAAGTGAAAGCCGTTATTTGATATCTACACTGACTAGTGAGAAGCCTTGAAATACAACGACTGTTAGCAAGGGATATCCACGCAGCCATTTGTAGGTTCAAGCTCAAACCACAAAACAAGGGTACGGCGCGCCGTCAGACTTCCAATCGCACTGTGTAGTGGAGGGCAGGCTGGAGGTGGGCTATGGGACACTACACGCGCTTCCGTTCATCTGACCTTTGGTGGTTTTATGGAGTCCTGCCTGAACACTAGGAAGGGGATTATATGCACTGGATTAGTTTTAAGTACGCCACCCAAGCGTGTGAGGTCTGCCGGCTACCCTTATAGCAGCTATCGTCTCTTAGGCTATGGCGTTAAACTACAATTACTTTTACATTTGGTAATTGTTCTTTAAAAATATTTATTATTATTATTAATTTAACTGTCTTCCCCCCCCCCCCCCACATAGAACCATCGATCATATGGTGGTACATCATAAACAAACTATTTTTTTTAAAAGAAAAGGTTATTAGTTAGATTTACATTGGCATTAACTGCGATAGGTGTATCCATGAATAAAACATTGACAAGTGGGTGGTTCGCGTACCGGGACCGCGCCCCCCCCCAACCCCCAGTCCTCATTGGCAGGTCCGCAAAAGATCACACATTTGCAAGGATATCAAAAAAAGTATCAAAATGCATGGCAAGCTGAAAGATGAGCTCATCAACCCTGGCGGCCATTCGTCGCACTCATTTTAAAACTTATTTTGCGAGCACAGGATTCAAATGAGTTAATCTTGGCTGAGCTGTGCCCCCGGGATGGGGAGGGGTTTGGTGGGGGGGTGGCTTCCATTATACCCACCCGGGGCGTGGACGGGTCAGGGAGTAGGGAATTGCCAGTAGTTGCCACCGTGCCCAAAATCACAGCACTTTGATGCGTCGATGCGTGGTTATAGTATGCAAACATCTCTCAATGGTCTCTATAAAGTAACGCTTAATGTTGATCTCAGGCTTAGATTCCTTAACCATACAAAGAGCTGAGCGTGAAAAAAACAACAACAAAAACAAAACAATAATTGTACCTCTGGAAGTCACAAGTCAACACGGAACTGTAGCACTGACGAATGTAACTGTAACGCGGACGAATGTAACTGTAGCACTGACGAATGTAACTGTAACGCGGACGAATGTAACTGTAACACTGACGAATGTAACTGTAACACTGACGAATGTAACACTCTATTCCCATATGAGTTGGTCACTTTGCACAACACATGGTCAGCCCCAAGCAACTGATCATACCCATACTAACTCAGCGTTTAGCACAATGAACTTCAAATACTAATTGGACATGAAAATTTGTCAGAAAAAAAAACTAATTTGATATACCTGATAAAAATCAGTATGAAACAAATCCTGCAATTAGTGGTTCTCACTCTTTAGTTTTCTTGTCTCACACGATCTAATACTAGAATAAGAGCTTCGCAATAATTTAAGAACAGTCATCTTCAGTATATTTATAATAGGATAATGAACTTTATATTAATATTATAATAACTAGTATGTCAGTCAATACCCTTTGGTATGACAGTCAATATCAACTGGTATGACAGTCCATATCAACTGGTATTACAGTCAATATCAACTGGTATGACAGTCAAGATCAACTGGTATGACAGTCAATATCAACTGGTATGACAGTCAATATTAACTGGTATGACAGTCAATATAAACTGATATGACAGTCAAGATCAACTGGTATGACAGTCAATATCAACTGGTATGACAGTCAATATAAACTGGTATGACAGTCAATATCAATTGGTATGACAGTCAATATTAACTGGTATGACAGTCAATATAAACCTGTATGACAGTCAATATCAATTGGTATGACAGTCAATATTAACTGGTATGACAGTCAATATAAACTGGTATGACAGTCAATATCAACTGGTATGACAGTCAATATCAAGTGGTATGACAGTCAATATCAACTGGTATGACAGTCAATATCAACTATTTTAAAAGTCACAAAATGTCAACCACGATATGCTGAACTTTATCTCACGCGTTAAGTTATTCAGAGATTTAATCTTCTAAACTTGCAGTGGCACCCCCACCAGTGGCACCCCGCCAGTGGCACCCCCACCAGTGGCACCCCGCCAGTGGCACCCCCACGAGTGGCACCCCCAACAGTGGCACCCCCACCAGTGGCACCCCCGCCAGTGGCACCCCCGCCAGTGTCACCCCCACCAGCGGCACCCCTACGGGGATGCGAGAAGACCCCTTGAAAGTAGCGCCAAAAGGACTGCATAAAGTTTCAACCGTTTTCAGTCACTTGTGGGAACAAGCGCCGAGATCTTGCGCCGCTTTGAACATCGCTAAGGCTGGGGCCACTGGATGCAGAGTAAGAACCCCTGGTTAATGATACCAAAAAAATCAAGCCTGTTGGCCAGACTGGTCGGTGCAATGATAAAAACACGCCACTGGCGGCTCGGATGGTGCTGATAAGGCACGGCCACGGTCTGGTCGGCGTCACAGTTCTCTCGTCTTGTTCCAAAGGAACGGCCTCGTCATATGGTGGCTATTACTCAGCATATAAGGCAGGGGTCGGAAACCTTTTTCTCTGAGGGAGCCATGGACACCACATATTTTGAAAAGTAATTCTGTGAGAGCCATACATTATGTTTAAAACTAAAAATTCAAGTAAATGTGTCCATTTTGTGTAATTTCAACACTAAAATGCAATTATTATGTCTCTGAATTCTTTTTAATAACATTGTTATGCTGTTGCTAATCAATAATGAGCATTTCTTACCATTACCATTTTTTTATTAACGAAAATTTGTCTGCGAGCCAGATGCAGCCATCAAAAGAGCCCGACCCCCTGATATAAGGCATGGTACAAATTTGTACAAAAACATGTCACAAAATGTGTACAAAAAACATGTCATGAATGTGTACACAAACATTTCAGAAAATGTATACAAAAAAAATAAAAAAATAAAAAACAAGTTGATGAAGCCTATGCCTTTTTTACTGTAATTTTATACATAATAATGTTTGTTTTTTTTAAAAAAGGCAATACTATTTTGTTTTGTTTAAACGCACAGATGTCAGCTGACATCGATAAAACGCCAAAGTCGGGACTGCGACCATTTAGAATTATGAACGGCGCCCACTTGAAGATGTTGACCATCCAGAAAAGTCCATCTTAATAATCATCCATGTCTTTGGCTCATCACATGTGCGTTTGCCCCCTCAAGGAAACATCTCATTACCATTCTGTTTCATGAATGTAAAGGTGTAACAATCTCATGGCCATTCTGTTTCATGAATATATAGATGTAACAATCTCATCGCCATTCTGTTTCGTGAATGTAACGGTGTAACAATCTCATCACCATTCTGTTTCATGAATGTATAGATTTAACAATCTCATCGTTATTCTGTTTCATGAATGTATAGATGTAACAATCTCATTGCCATTCTGTTTCATGAATGTATAGATGAAACAATCTCATCGCCATTCTGTTTCATGAATGTATAGATGTAACAATCTCATCGTTATTCTGTTTCATGAATGTATAGATGTAGCAATCTCATCGCCATTCTGTTTCATGAATGTATAGATGTAGCAATCTCATCGCCATTCTGTTTCATGAATGTATAGATGTAGCAATCTCATCGCCATTCTGTTTCATGAATGTATAGATGTAGCAATCTCATCGCCATTTTGTTTCATGAATGTATAGATGTAGCAATCTCATCGCCATTCTGTTTCATGAATGTATAGATGTAGCAATCTCATCGCCATTCTGTTTCATGAATGTATAGATGTAGCAATCTCATCGCCATTCTGTTTCATGAATGTATAGATGTAGCAATCTCATCGCCATTCTGTTTCATGAATGTATAGATGTAGCAATCTCATCGCCATTCTGTTTCATGAATGTATAGATGTAGCAATCTCATCGCCATTCTGTTTCATGAATGTATAGATGTAGCAATCTCATCGCCACTCTGTTTCATGAATGTATAGATTTAGCAATCTCATCGCCACTCTGTTTCATGAATGTATAGATGTAGCAATCTCATCGCCACTCTGTTTCATGAATGTATAGATGTAGCAATCTCATCGCCAATCTCTTTCATGAAATGTACATGTGTAACGAATAGAGAAAACGATCTTTAAAAAACAAATGAGTTTTCCCATTAGTCAGACAGTTAAACATCTGCCAGGGTAATATGTGTGCAGAATGTAATTATAGGCTTTCACCATGACTGACCTTGACTACTGGCCATTGCTGGGTCAACCATGTTTACAATCGCTTAACGCTGTTATGCTGATAAAAACAAGCTACACGGCATCTAGAATTTGAACTATTTGAGTGATGACAAACATGTGTGATGTGTTGTAGGAATAGCAGCGTGTCACGGTGTATCTAATTTAATTCAAAGAATTGCGTCTCCATTTGGCAACAGACATGTTTCATTGTGTCAATAAATAGTTTAAATGATTATTTATCCCAAGAAAGCTCCTTATAACTCATTCC
>CAXITT010000028.1:1056912-1106273 GCA_964033795.1 Lymnaea stagnalis | reverse complement strand
CCCCCCCTTTTTTCCCCCCCGGGGGGGGGGGGGGGAAGTAGGCAAACAATTCCACCGGCTCGGTGAAGGCCAGGCACCTCCACGCTGTTATGCGTAATCCAGTTTAATTGACAAAACTAACCAGAAGGGGCAATATTTTGATAAGGCCCGAGAAAAGCGACACCTGCGTCCGCGCGTTCAATTGGCTGAATAAAGATCACAGGGGGGATGGAATTAAACCAATCATTATTCATTCGTGAAATGATTAGCTAAATTTAACCCTCTAAAACCAATTAGCCTGTATGAGGAGGGGCATCAGGCCGAGGGGCATCAGGACGAGGAGGGGCATCGAGCCTGACAGTTTCTCTTAACAAAACAGTCAATTTATTATCTTCATTAGAAACATTTTGAAAATGAGATCAGCTTAAATGTGTGAAATGCTCTTCGGGTAATACGACAGTCGTACTATTTGTTAATTGTAAGCTGAGATCTCAGTGTTTTAGTGTTGATTCTGTTTAAAAGGAATTAAGTAATGCCCTGCGATTGATTCAAATAAAGGTATCTCCTCTTGCCAAGCATTGTGGCTGTTTGCAAATACAGAAGAGGATATCTTTTAGCAGGATATTTCCAGACCTGTTTATCTCTACGCTTTCGCCCAAGACTACGGCACTACGGCAAGCCCAAGACTACGGCACTACGACAAGCCCAAGACTACGGCACTACGACGAGTCTACAAAAACTACGGTTTTTGGGGGATTCCCCCACCCCCCCCCCCCGGATCTTTGGTTTAATTTTATTTATTTTTTTAAATAATGTATTTTTCTTCCCCAGTAAAAAGTTCCCGCATTTTTTTTTTATGTTTCAACGTAAGCAATCGAATAAGAATAACTGTGATTGGCCTTTGCGGTCTCGATCTTAATATACCAAACAGATTATAATTGTTTAGAGCAAGGATGTCAAACTCAATAGCTCGGCGGGCCAAACCTCAAATCACACTTTAGGTTGCGGGCCGAATAGGACAAACATTCCATAAGCGGAACATGAAACCTTTTTTTAAACATGCATATCAATTAAGACAGAATTATTTTTTTTAAATAATTAAAAATCATTGGCATACCCCCAATTTGGCTCTTATGCGAGTTTGTCAGAGCTGGATGTTGGGCATCGTTTCTTGGCTACAAGTTCGTTTATGTTGGGGGAGACGTTTAGTGTCATTGAGATCCTCACGAGGGACTGCAAGCGTTCATCAGTGAGACGACTCCTGTGTGATGTCTTGTTCATCTTCATCACAGAAAACAGCTGCTCAAACAGATATGTGCTACCCAACAGTAACATGCTCAAGGTTCTATCCGCATGTAGACGAACCTGGGGCATCTCTGCGGGAATCAAGCAAGTGAACCGTGTAGGCAGGGCCCACAGTGTCGTACTTTGCCTTTAGTGTCCCTTTACACTGCAGCTCTATTAGCTCTATCTGCAAATTTACAGGTGAAGTTTACACGCCTTTAAAAAAAAAAATGGGTTACAAAACAGCTCGAAATTTCTTTTCTGTGCTTCAAAGTCACTAAAGCATCGTGCGAACTCGGAGATACGTTTTTCAGCAAAGTGAAACACAATAGCGTTGGTTCGACATTGCTTGGCAACAAATGAAGTGAAACAAGTTGCATTGCTGCATGTGTGTCGCCCATAAGCACAGCTTCACTTGAAATGCCTTCACGGCATTATGCATATCAAATATCAAGTGGTCCCGTCCCTGGGGCTGCAGCTTCAAGTCGTTGAGATGAGTGCTTATGTCAGACAGAAAAGCCAACTCACATTTCCCCTTCCGAAAAACTAAGTCTTTTCCTTTGCTGTCCATGAATTGACAGATTTCCTCGATCAGTTGAAACAATCAACTAAGAAATTGTCCCCGACTAGCCACCGCACCTCTGTATGATAATGCATGTCACCGAATTTTGAGTCTATTTCCTGCAAAAAAAGACTGAAATTGGGGGCGATTTAAACCTTTTACTCTGATCAATTTAACGGTTTGTTTTACAGTGCTCATTACACCTTCCATGTTGAGGACTTTCCCACACAGCGATCCTTGGTGTATGATGCAGTGATATGCTATCAATTCACCAGTACAGTTCTCCTGCATCTTTAACCGCATCCTTCAAACGAGTCCATTTTTTAGCCGCACATCGCTGTTACTTCATCTGTTGTAGGTCCAACAAGTTTGTCCCAAGGCAGGTTCGTGTTGGTTAAACTTTGACATACGTTGTCAAACATGTCTTTTACTGTCATTGTCACATGCATGAATAGATTTCATGTCCAATATTTCTGCTGTAACATTCCAAATGGCGTCCACTCCACGGATGAAGATGGCGAGCTGTGCAGTGTCAGTCGTGTCATTACTTTCATTGACAGCAAGTGAGAATGCAACAAAGTATGTACCTTTTTTTCGATCAGCTGCGTTTTCACATTAGTGTGCCTCTCACAAACCCGATCAGCAACCGTATTTCTGCTGAGGCTCACATTTGCAAATAACTGCTTTTCTCTGAACACAAGACGTCACACACTTTCACCAAGCAGCGCTTCAGAAAGTCTCTTTCTGTAAATGGCCGTCCTGATTTGGCGACCTTCTCCATCACAATAACACTTGCTTTCACGGCAGCTTCAGTCTGTGATTTTGCTTTGGTGAAAAACGTCTGATGTGATGTTAGATTCCTCTCCAAATCTTCTACCTTCTGTAGCTTCTGCACTACATTCAGGCTTTTTAACTCGTCTCGGTGTTTAGTCTCGTAGTGCCATCTCAGATTATATTCCTTGATCACAGCAAAATTATCTCCACAGATTAGACACATATCAGTAAACATATGTTCAGCCTCCCAGCGACTAAGAAGGACTCTTTTTCCCGAATCAACTATTCTCTTGGCCATTTTAAGGCTAGCTTTGATTTAAAAAAAAAAAAAAGATTGTGCATCTGCCAACAGACGCGTGACAGATATCACGTTAGCCATAGCGGGAAAAGTTGATATACTATCCGGGCACTACATTGTGTAGGTCTGCCATTGACAGGAGTTTAGTCTCGTGTAATGGCGTGAGCACACGTCCAAATACAGATAATCTTGTATACTCATGCGCCTAAATTGGGAATGAACACTAGAATAAGGTCGAGTAAATGTCAAGTATATATCAGGTTCTTAAAATGGTGGCCCGCGGGCCTACTACCTACGGGTCCGCGTATGCAGATCCCCAACGGTGTGAACATTTTAAGAATATCAAAAAGGAATGAAAATGGAAAAAGTGGACCCTGTACCCTGGTGCAGAGTGGATAAGAAAGACCTGACGGGTTCAATGCAATGCCTAATTTGAGAGGCATTGAAGTAATGAAGACAATATTAAGATGGGGCAACGTTAGTTTTATAGTATTTATTAACATTAGATATACTATGAGTGTGTAAGGGGTGGAGGGAATTCATCGAACAAATTGTGTATACTGGACAAAAACAAGTTTAAAAATCAATTGTCTTTGTCTTTCTACATTGACCAAACAAACACCGCGTAAATTTGGAGACACATATTTCTCTTTTGACATTGACAGAACAACCACCGCTTATTTGTCGTGACACATATTTCTCTTTTGACATTGACAGAACAACCACCGCCTATTTGTCGTGACACATATTTCTCTTTTGACATTGACAGAACAACCACCGCCTATTTGTCGTGACACATATTTCTCTTTTGACATTGACAGAACAACCACCGCCTATTTGTTGTGACACATATTTCTCTTTTGACATTGACAGAACAACCACCGCCTATTTGTTGTGACAAATATTTATCGTTTGAAATTGACAGTACAACCACCGCCTTTTTTTTTTTTTTTTTGGTCTTTTTGTTGTGACAAATATTTTTTGTTTGAAATTGACAGTACAACCCCCGCCTTTTTTTTTTTTTTGTGGTGACAAATAATTTCTCTTTTGACACCGACAAAACAACCACCACAATACAAGCCGTACATCGACGCAACTAGCTGAATTATTCAACACGATAGAGGTCACACATTTTTGCGCATGGACAAACAAACGATCAGCTGTTGAAATGGACACGTTCTACAAACTCTAGGTAGTGAATCAATCATTTGTAGACTGACTCACCGACACGCACCCCGATAACAATATGTATTTAGCTGTGGTTCCCTTTGAGACAGAAATCACGAACAGCGCTCGAGTTTGTCGCCCAAGTTTTTTACCTGTAACACCTGAACAGGGCCGCGTTGGGCAAAAAAAAATTTTTAGCCTTCTGCAATGACCATTACCATAAATTCATTTTTTTTTGCAGGATAGGCCTATAGACTTGTATAATAAGCATAGCTATTGAAGTGATTGTATGACCACAATAGAGGCAGAGGGTGTATTTAATTTAGCTGTTTTAGTTCATTGATAGAGTAAGGAGTTCACATCGAAACTAAAATTCAGGAACATAGATAGTGAGATGGTGGCCTTTATTTTAGGCATAATGTACAAAATGAAGTAGGGAAAGTTGGGGCCACCGCTGGCCACACATTTTTGACCGATTGGTCACCTGTTGTCACTATCTAAGCAGTGCTTCGCAAACTGTGCTTCGCGCCATCATTGCTGGTGTTAAAGGTTTCGATGTTCTGACTGTTTATTCGTAACATTGGAATGATATTTCGCGTACAGCGGATAGGAAAGCAGAGCTAGAGAATAAAACGTTAGCTATGATTGGCACGAGATGTAGCAGCAACAGAGGAAACAATGAAGGCACGCATCAGAAGTTGAGAGCTTTTTGTTCTAGTAGGAACTAAGTTCAACGGAAACGCTTCCCGACCTTGCTTAAAAAAGTAAACTTTATTTAAAACTGAGTTTCTCATTGTCTGGTCGTGAAAACGATGGTTGCCTCCCCCCCCCCCCCTCACCCCCCCCCCCCCCCCCCCCGCCCCCCCCCCCCCGGTCCGGATCTGAGCGGGTGGAGGGGACGCGTTACCTTTCTTTGGCAACTCCTGCGACGCAGAACACGTAAAGAGCACAGCGAGCACTGTATGCTGGTGGCCATCTACTGCAACTTGGTCTATACATTTCCAGTCTTCGGGACTAAATCCTGCCATCGGGAACACATAGGCAAGGACGAGGGAGAGAGGCTGTCGAACTGAGCACCCTCCCTCGTTGTATTAAACAAAATACAGCTCAAGTCAAAGCTACTGCTCACCTTCACATGCGCCCAACGATACAATTTGAGGAAATATAAATAGAAAAGAAAATATGACAACCAATTAATTATTTGAAAATTGAGTTTTAAAAATTGAGCTTTCAAAATCAATAAATGTGCAGTCCGCATCTTTGCAGCAAAAGAATGAAGCCATTTGAGAAAGTTCGAGTTATACAGTTGCTCAAATAGTTGCTAAAACGATGATCCATTTAGTGTCCCACGACAACATGCAGCTAGAGCCATTCTTGCTGTTCTGTACTTCCAGTCAGAATTCGAAAAAGGTTAGTACTATCCCACAGAAGTGAATGTCGTTTTCAATGCATTTCTGATAACACTAGCCTGCACCAATAAAAAAAAATTGAGTTTTTTTTTTTTTTTTTTTCCTTCAAAATAATATGTTGTTTAGATTGCAATTAGAGGATTCAAAATATGTCAGCGGCTGACCCCAACAGAAGGTTTAAAAAGGTTAGTACTATCCCACAGAAGTGAATGTCTTTTTCAATGCATTTCTGATAAAACTAGCCTGCACCAATAAAAAAAAATTGAGTTTTTTTTTTTTTTTTTTCCTTCAAAATAATATGTTGTTTAGATTGCAATTAGAGGATTCAAAATATGTCAGCGGCTGACCCCAACAGAAGGTTTGTAGAAGTTTTATTTCGTTAAAAATTTGTAAAAATAATTGTTAAAATTTACACACACACACACAAAAGAAATCAAACAAATGTCCGTTCGAACAACTTTCCTCCGACCCAATTTCTTTCAAACAAATTTATGGTAACTGTTTCATTCATAGGAAAGAATAAGAGTTAAGTTTTTTTAAAGACTTTCTTATTCTGTAAGCATTCGTCAATAGCAATGACATCAATGACAATAATCTTGACATCAATGACACCGATGGCATCAATCTTGACACTTGACATTTTATTATCAATCGAATCAGACATTTAAAATTCCCCCCCCCTCTTTTTTTTCCCCTAGAAACAAACTTCTTGGTATAAATCCTATGATAAAATGTAATAGCGAGCAATTTGGGGGGGGGGGGTGTGATCGAAAAAAATTTGACTGATTTTCCAACGCAGATTTATTTTACCTACTATTTAAGAAAGACAAAACAAAACCATAAAAGAAAATATTTTCCTGCTTTCTGTTCTCCTTGACAAACAGAAGGAAAAAAACCACCTGATTTTGGGGGTCGGGGGCCGGGGGGGTGGAGCTGAAAATTTGAAAGAATATGTTGTGATCGGCAACGAGTCTAAGCGCCGAATTTCAACTGGATAGCTTGACGGAAAGTGGATCGGTTAGCCGTCCGACGATTTTTTTCCCGCCGGCCAGCCACGCGCAAATGCAAAGTTAATTTAAATGTTTGTTTTTTTTAAAGAAAGAAATGAGATATTTCATGTTCCCATACATTTCATTATGACATTGTTTTCCGTGTCTTAAAATGGGTTAGTTTGAGACGCCTCTGGTTTACTGGTCGAACTGACTTGGTGTGGCGCGAAATGATGAATTTCTAACCAAAAAAAAATGTGTGTCGCGAAAGGAACGTTCAGAAACACTTGGGGATGACCAGCTTACCATCAGTTCGGTAGTTTAAGACTGATTCCAAAGTCTCCCTCTCTGAAGCGTTGGTCGGCATGGCGTAAAACAAGAGTGGCTGAATAGTGTCGGGTCCCAGGAAACAACCTTGGTAGACGCCATTAGTCACGGGGAATGGTTAAGACGTCTCCCAGCCCGCGTATCATCATGGAATTGTCATGAAATGTAAGTCGATTTAGGGTGTTGTCAAAATGTTCAGCCCAGCGTTCGATAATTCTTTTTTTTTCCTTTCTCAGTGAGTGAAGTTTTCTCATCAGTTCTCAGAAGTGGGGGACTATCCCGATGAAAAAAAAAAAAGGGGGGGGGGGGGGCGTAAACAGCTTTAAGAGCGGAGTAGACAAGTCTGTCCGTATAGCCTTTGATCGCCATCAGCCTTGTCCCTCAACCATTTATCATGTAGAAGACGCAGTATCTGCTACGCCGTTTCTCTTAAGTTGTGGTACCCATCTTTCATTTGGACTGACCTCGGGCTGTTGAGGTAAAATCGGTGAAGATATTATTTTTCCTCCAGTAGCTGCTTGATTACGACACAGTTTTCCTCGAAACAGTTCTGATTAATTTTTTTTTTTTTAATTTTTTTTAGCTTGTTCCCAGAATCTCCATGGCGGTCTTGTACAAAATAAAACTAAGTGATGCCTAGTTGGCTTCGACGGTGTCATATTTAAAATTAACAAAATAAAATGAGTAAAAAAGAGTATGGTTAAACCTGAAAAATTATACGTAACAAAACAGCGAACGTGTCGGCAGAAAGCCTTCGTCAGCGAACAAAACAACAGAAAAAACGTTATAAAAATAAGAAATAGCACTTAGCTGGTAAGTAGTATCTGTGGGCAGCAATAGAATAGGGCAGCACTTCTATTGCTGCCCACAGATACTACTTACCAGCTAAGTGCTATTTCTTATTTTTATAACGTTTTTTCTGTTGTTTTGTTCGCTGACGAAGGCTTTCTGCCGACACGTTCGCTGTTTTGTTACGTTTAATTTTTCAGGTTTAACCATACTCTGTTTTACTCATTTTATTTTGTACTAACCTGATTGCAGTCTCTCCCCTTATTACCCCCTTAAAATTAACAGTGGGCCAGAACAGATTGACCTAGTTAACTGTCGCAGGCACTTCCGGGTCATTGATAGTTAAAATTTGTGTTGGCATCCCCTGGTCACCTAAAGGTCAAGATCGTTATTGCATTTAGCCGACACAAATTTCTACTTAAAAATATGCCAAAACGTATTTTTGTAACAACAGGAAAACGGGAGTAAATAGCAACAGTGAGTTCGTCTGGCAGTAATTTATACAAACGAAAAAACTAAGTTTTCAAACAATCCTTGTTGCCATATGAACACCTTGTTTAAAATCAATGAAGCTACAAACAAGAAGATTTTCAAACACAATGATGCTACCAACAAGAAGGTGTTCAAACACAATGATGCAACCAACAACAAGATGTTCAAACACAATGATGCTACCGACAAGAAGATGTTCAAACCCAATGATGCTACCAACAACAAGATCTTCAAACACTATGATTATATCAACAACAAGATATCCTAACACAATGATGCTACTAACAACAAGATGTTCTAAACCAGCGGTTCTCAAAATGTGTGTCGCGACCCTTTGGGGGTCGCGCGACCCTTTTCCAGGGGTCGACTAAGACCATCTGAAAACACATAACACAGCTATGAAGTAGCAACAAAAATAATTGTGTGGGAAGGGGTCGCCACCACACGAGAAACTGTATTAAAGGGTCATGGCACTAGGAAGGTTGAGAACCACTGTTCTAAACAATGATGCTACCCAGTACAAGATGTTCCAACACAATGATGCTACCAACAACAAGATGTTCCAACACAATGATGCTACCAACAACAAGATTTCCAACACAATGATGCTATGAACAACAAGATGTTCCAACACAATGATGCTACCAACAACAAGATTTCCAACACAATGATGCTACCAACAACAAGATTTCCAACACAATGATGCTATGAACAACAAGATGTTCTAACACAATGATGCTACCAACAACAAGATGTTCCAACACAATGATGCTACCAACAACAAGATGTTCCAACACAATGATGCTATGAACAACAAGATGTTTCAACACAATGATGCCACCAAGAACAAGATTTCCAACACAATGATGCTATGAACAACAAGATTTTCCAACACAATGATGCTACCAACAACAAGATGTTCCAACACAATGATGCTATGAACAACAATATGTTCCAACACAATGATGCTACCAAAAACAAGATGTTCCAACACAATGATGCTACCAACAACAAGATGTTCCAACACAATGATGCTACCAAAAACAAGATGTTCCAACACAATGATGCTACCAAAAACAAGATGTTCCAACACAATGATGCTATGAACAACAAGATGTTCTAACACAATGATGCTACCAAAAACAAGATGTTCCAACACAATGATGCTACCAAAAACAAGATGTTCCAACACAATGATGCTACCAAAAACAAGATGTTCCAACAAAATGATGCTACCAAAAAAAAGATGTTCCAACACAATGATGCTACCAAAAACAAGATGTTCCAACACAATGATGCTACCAAAAACAAGATGTTCCAACACAATGATGCTACCAAAAACAAGATGTTCCAACACAATGATGCTACCAAAGACAAGATGTTCCAACACAATGCTGCTACCAACAACAAGATTTCCAACACAATGATGCTATGAACAACAAGATGTTCTAACACAATGATGCTACCAAAAACAAGATGTTCCAACACAATGATGCTACCAACAACAAGATTTCCAACACAATGATGCTACCAACAACACGATGTGCCAACACAATGATGCTACCACTAACAAGATGTTCCAACACAATGATGATACCAAAAACAAGATGTTCCAACACAATGATGCTATGAACAACAAGATTTCCAACACAATGATGCTATGAACAACAAGATTTCCAACACAATGATGCTACCAACAACAAGATGTTCCAACACAATGATGCTACCAACAACAAGATGTTCTAACACAATGATGCTACCAACAACAAGATGTTCCAACACAATGATGCTACCAACAACAAGATGTTCCAACACAATGATGCTACCAACAACAAGATTTCCAACACAATGATGCTATGAACAACAAGATGTTCTAACACAATGATGCTACCAAAAACAAGATGTTCCAACACAATGATGCTACCAACAACAAGATTTCCAACACAATGATGCTACCAACAACAAGATTTCCAACACAATGATGCTATGAACAACAAGATGTTCTAACACAATGATGCTACCTCCAACAACAAGATTTCCAACACAATGATGCTACCAACAACAAGATTTCCAACACAATGATGCTATGAACAACAAGATGTTCTAACACAATGATGCTACCAACAACAAGATGTTCCAACACAATGATGATACCAACAACAAGATGTTCCAATACAATGATGCTATGAATAACAAGATGTTCTAAAACAATGATGCTACTAACAACAAGATGTTCCAACACAATGATGCTATGAACAACAAGATGTTCTAACACAATGATGCTACCAACAACAAGATGTTCCAACAAAATGATGCTACCAACAACAAGATGTTCTAACACAATGATGCTACCAAAAACAAGATGTTCCAACACAATGATGCTACCAACAACAAGATGTTCCAACACAATGATGCTATGAACAACAAGATTTCCTAACACAATGATGCTACCAACAACAAGATTTCCAACACAATGATGCTACCAACAACAAGATGTTCTAACACAATGATGCTACCAAGAACAAGATGTCCCAACACAATTATGCTATGAACAACAAGATGTTCCAAAACAATGAAGCTATCAACGAGATGCTCCAACAGCAGCAAGATGGCAGGGTGTTGTTTGTGTCCATTTTAGGTTGTAGATTTTAAGTGTAAGTAAAAGGAACGTGTTACCGACTGCTGCCTCCGCTGTGTGAACAGGTCACGGCCTTCTACATGAAATCAATTGGGAAAGTGCCATGCTTGTCTTAGATTCTCCTCCCTATGAGAGTAGAAATTTTAAAATCCTACATCATAACTTTTCTTTTTTTCGTGCGTTTCCGGCTGGCAAAATCTTCGGACGGCCAATTGACCCACTTCCCGTCGACCTATTGAGCTGAAACCTGGCTCATAGACTGTTTGGCGATGACAACACACTCGATCAAATTTTCACCCTTAGCCCCCATAATTGAGTTTTTCCTTTGTCCAATTTAGTCTCATTAGCATCTTTTGACACGTGTTGATGGATGTTGATTGTTGTTGTTGGTTGTTCTTAACCGTTGTTTTTTCTAACCAAAAAAAAAATTCATCTAAAACTGCAAATCTTACTCTGTATGTACGGATGAGATGTGAGTGGTGTGTAGCTGATGTACGGATGAGATGTGAGTGGTGTGTAGCTGATGTACGGATGAGATGTGAGTGGTGTGTAGCTGAAAGCTGTGAAACTAAATTGTGTTATCTACTCTCACTAGAATTAATGTGTGACGTCGTCCAGGCTGAATAGTTTTTTAAAAACACTCTCTTCATTTTAACCGCATGCTTTCAGCCGCCCCTTCCTTTTGGCTGTCTGTGGACATGGTTATAGTGCTGGCACTGGGTTTTTAAACGGTACTGGCACACGTTACATTCGGTAAATAGTTTTAGTACCATTCTAGTAGTTAGCTGTAGGTCGCTCGGGGCATCCAAGCGCTGGTATGTTGGCAGTGGTGGTAGCAAGCTGTCTAGGCACAGGGCTGTGATTAATGGATTGTCGTGATTCATTGGAAAACAGCCCTCTACATTCATAACCCGTTGCAGCTGAGACAAGTTTCTAGATATTTTTTTTTTTTTTTATCTGTTCAACAACTCTACTAGTACTGGAGAATTTCAAAGACTTTCACCGATGTACCTTTTACTTGAATGCCATTGCGAAGATACCCTGACTATAAAGATGGGTTGAGCGAAGACGTGGGTTGTAATGAGGAGTTGTGGAATCCCGGGTTGTAATGAGGGGTTGTGTGAAGACCCGGGTTGTAATGAAGGGTTGTTAAGATCATGGTTGTAATGAGAGGTTCTAAAGACCCGGGTTGTAATGAGAGGTTCTAAGGACCCGGGTTGTAATGAGGGGCTCTAACGACCCGGGTTGTAATGAGGGGTTCTAAAGACCCGGGTTGTAATGAGGGGTTGTAAAGACCCGGGTTGTAATGAGGGGTTGTAAAGACCCGGGTTGTAATGAGAGGTTGTGAGAAGACCCTGGTTGTAATGAGGGGTTGTGTAAAGACCCGGGTTGTAATGAGGGGTTGTAAAGACCCGGGTTGTAATGAGGGGTTGTGTAAAGACCCTGGTTGTAATGAGGGGTTGTGTGAAGACCCGGGTTGTAATGAGGGGTTGTAAAGATCAAGGTTGTAATGAGGGGTTGTGAGAAGAAAAGGGTTGTAATGAGGAGTTCTGAAGACCCGGGTTGTAATGAGGAGTTCTGAAGACCCGGGTTGTAATGACGGGTTCTGAAGACCCGGGTTGTAATGACGGGTTCTGAAGACCCGGGTTGTAATGAAACAAGAATTGACCAAAGAACTACGCCCCAAAGCTTTATTTGGGTGGCGCCCGATGACTAGATAGTCAACAGTTTTTCGAAAATTCATATTAGGCAGAATTCACCAAGCTTGGATCCCGGTCAGTCAAAGGAATTGGAGAAAGGTTGTTACACCCGAATGAGCTCCAACATTTGGATTATATCGTTGTGGCACCCGCAGGTCACATAGAATAGGCCTTGTCATTTAATGACGGAAATATCATAATAGAACTACTTCATGATACGGGTACTCGGTCGGAGAATATGGCAACACACAGCTCAGTACTACAATGTTAACGAAGAGACCCTTGACCTAAATCAAAACTTGTTTACACCTAGATTTTACGAATCGTTTCACAATTTTTTTTTTTTACTGCTATTTTGTGGAATGGAACTTCATTGCGCGTACGGCACATGTAACAGTGACCCTACAAGGATCGTCCGAACGATATGCTAAGACATGCTGCCATGCTTTACGAAAGATTTGTCCAACGTTCTAAAAATAGTATCGCTATGACGTTTTCCGGTCTGAGACATGACAAACCCCATGCACCTTTGGTGGAAGTGGATTCTTTTTTTTTTTTTTTTTTTAACGACACCGGCCTCCCAGCACTCCAAAGCCTACTTATCTAGACGTGAAATTGACAATTTTTACATGTGATTTATGCGTAAGTCTGGAAAATTGAATTGCTTAAAAACACAAGTATATAATTGGAAGTGCGGTACTCTCCATATCGGTATTTAATGCCCTGGAAGGATGGAACTTTTGTCACCAGAATGCAGAGGAAAAAAAAGGGAAGAAAATTGTCGCCCCCAGAATATCGCTACGGCCATGTGGAGCCTCTTAACGCCGAGTGGTGTCCCCCCCCCCCTGTGTGAACTCACGAGCGGGGCGTGCAAGGTGGCAAACATCAGTTTAACGGGTGGGTGGAATTACAAGAGCGAGCAGCGAGCGGGGCGGGCAAGGTGGCACGCCGGGCTGTTTCCTCGTGTTTGTGGGAGGAGGGAGAAAACAAACAGTTGTGTTTGTGAGTCACTTTCGGGAGGACGATTGCAACAATGTGATGGGCGACAAGGCGAGATGTTTGCCAGTCATTCTTGGTCACGTGATTTGCCTGACGACTTCCAGATGCCGATTGGTGAACAGTGGCTATTTTTAGAACTCGTGGGGTATTTGGAATGACACTTATGTTGCCGAAGGAGTTATACTTAGTACTACTCTGCAAACCCTCCCCCACCCCCCCCACCCTTTTTTTTTTCCAGCAACTTTAAAGTGGATGGAAACCAGTCCCGTCTTACGTTAGCTAAGTAAGCTATTTTGAAATGGGTCTATCAATAAATGATTAGATCTCCTTATGTCAGTGATTCTCAAACTACCCGATCGTTCATTGTACCCTCAGGTCATAGGTTCAGAACATCAGACTATATTATTATGTTCTACTTATTAGGGTTTATGGATGCTTATTTAAACTTTAGACTAAATATAAAACGTATCATAAATATACGATCGTCTACAAAAATCTATCGAATATCTTTTTTTTGTGTCTTTTTAAATCTACACAATCCGAAAAAGACGAATCACATATTTTGAAATCGGCTTAGCATATCCATGACTGACTACGAAGTTGTCACAACTATTTACGAATCCCAACCGAGTTTATTCTTCAAAAGCTTCAGAGTCGGGGATGAAAAAAAATCAGCCGTCCAGTGAATGATAGTACCCGGTACCGTAGCAAATAAACCATCGACTAAAACCGTGTTACACATTTTATCACACTTGGGCTTGGGAACGAACCTTTTCAGCGGGCACGTGAACAACAGAATGAATCCCAGCTGATCCTAGTTCCATAATTGTGCAGAGAGATTGTCCCCTCTCAGTCCTGACTGAATCCCTGTCTTGTAAGTTCCTGTGCCAGCCAGCCGCAACCCGTCCAATGTGGCATGCTCCATGTTTTGACTCCCACACACACGACACGCCAGAAGGCTGGCGACCATATGCCGACAAGAACAATAGAAAGGTGGGATTGAGAGGAACCAGGTTTACAAACAGAGTTGAAGGCTTGCCGTAAATAGGTTGCGTTTTAGTGCTGGAAAAAAATAGTGTGTGTGAGTGCGTGTGAGTGTGTGTGGGGGGGGGGAGGTTTAGGCGATGACCGTATAGACGAACACCTGTTGGAAGGAAGTGTGACCATGCAGTGGAGGAGATGCAGCACCGATATGACATCGGATAAGGGTCATTGGGTTTAAGGATAAGTGACAGGGATCACGAACTCACGCCATAGGGATAATACTTGGTAAAGGTCATGATTGGTACTAATGTCCTTTGAAAGGGAAATGTGCTCAAATGGTCTAGGGTACGCGGAATCAAGTACATCTCTTCGTTCTTAAAGCTCATTTGATGGGAGGAATGTTGCTGGCAAGCAGCAGGTTCTAGATGGGTGAATGTTGGTGATTAGCAGCAAATGTTTTAGTTCACGAACGACCGATTTATCTAACGGCAAATGGTCCCAAAGTCAATCCTCCTACCCACAAATGGTCCCAATCCTCCTGACCAGAAATGGTCCCAATCCTTCTAACCACAAATGGTCCCACAGTCTATCCTCCTAACCACAAATGGCCCCAATCCTCCAAACCACAAATGGTCCCAATACTCCTAACCTCAAATGGTCCCACAGTCAATCCTCCTAGCCACAAATAGCCCCAAACCTATTAACCTCAAATGGTCCCACAGTCAATCCTCCTAACCACAAATGGTCCCAATCCTCCTAACCACAAATGGTCCCACACTCTAACCTCCAAACCACAAATGGTCCCAATCCTCCAAACCACAAATGGTCCCAATCCTCCAACCTCAAATGTTCCCACAGTAATTCTCCTAACCACAAATGGTCCAAATCCTCCTAATCAAAAATGGCCCCACGGTTAATCCTCCTAACCACAAATGGCCCCATCGTCCTAACAAAAAATGGTCACACGGTCAATCCTCCTAACGACATATGGTCCCATGGTCAATCCTCCTAACCACAAATGGTCCCAATCCTCCTTACCATAAATGGTCCCAAGCCTCCTACCCACAAATGGTCTCACGGTCAATCATCCTAACCACAAATGGTAACATCCACCTTACCATAAATGGTCCCAATCCTCCTAACCATAAAAGGTCGCTCGGTCAATCCTCCTAACCAAAATGGTCCCATCCTCCTTACCACAAATGATCACAATCCTCCTAATTAAAAATGGTCCCATGGTCAATCCTCCTAACTACAAATGGTCCCAATCCTCCAAACAACAAAATGGTCACACGGTCAATCCTCCTAATTACAAATGGTCCCAATCCTCCTTACCATATATTGTCCCAATCCTCCTAACCACAAATGGTCGGACGGTCAATCCTCCTAACCACAAATGGTCCCAATGCTCCTAACAACAATTGTCGCACGGTCAATCATCCTAACCAAAAATGGTCCCAATCCTCCTTACCATAAATGGTCCCAATCCTCCTAACAACAAATGGTCGCACGGTCAATCATCCTAACCACAAATGGTTCCAATCCTCCTTACCATAAATGGTCCCAATCCACCTGAACTCAAATGGTCCCACAGTCAATCCTCCTAACCACAAATGGTTCCAATCCTCCTTACCATAAATGGTCCAAATCCTCCTAACCACAAATGGTCACACAGTCAATCCTCCTAACCACAAATGGTCCCAATCCTCCTTACCATAAATGGTCCAAATCCTCCTAACTACAAATGGACCCACGGTCAATCCTCCTCACCACAAATGTTTCTACTGTCCATCGTCCAAACCACAAATGGTCGCACGTCAATCCTCCTAACAACAAATGGTCACACGGTCAATCCTCCTAACCACAAATGGTCCCAATCCTCCTTACCATAAATGGCCCCAATCCTCCTAACCACAAATTGTCGCACGATCAATCCTCCTAACCACAAATGGTCTAAATCCTCCTAAACACAAATGGTCCCAATCCTCCTAGCCAAAAATGGTCCCAATCCTCCTTACCATAAATGGTCCCAATCCTCCTAACCACAAATGGTCCCAATCCTCCTAACCACAAATGATCCCATGATCAATCTTCCTATACACAAATGGCCCCACGGTCAATCCTCCTAACCACAAATGGTGCCAATCCTCCTAACCACAAATGGTCCCAATTCTAATGACAAATGGTCGCACGGTCAATCCTCCTAACCACAAATGGTCCCAATCCTCCTAACCACAAATGGTCCCAATCCTCCTAACCACAAATGGTCCCAATCCTCCTAACCACAAATGGCCCCACGGTCAACCCTCCTAACCACAAATGGTCCGAATCCTCCTAACCTCAAATGGTCCCAATCCTCCTAACCACAAATGGTCCCAATCCTCCTAACCACAAATGGTCTCAATCTTCCTAACCAAAAATGGTCCCAATTCTCCTAACCACAAATGGTCCCACGGTCAATCCTCCTAAATCCCAAATCGATCCAGTTACCAACCACCTCCCACCCCTTTTAGGTGATGACCACATAAACCATGGCCAGGTAAGGAAGGGGTGACAGTGTTTATATCATGACGCCGTCACACGATGTTTCCCGGCAGCTCCGGCCTGTCTCTCCCGGTGAGAGTCGTCCTGTTATTTATGAGGCTTGCGCTATGAGTAACCCCGATGTATGAATGATCTGCTGCCGGAAGCTATGCTAGTCGAACGCCATGAAAAAAAAAAAAAAAGCAATCTACGTGACGTCATCCTGACACCGGAATGAGGAAGCTGTTTGTGATGTTGTTCAAGACCGCAGATCTAAGATGAGTGGGAGGTGTCCAGCCACTTGATAATGAATGAGGCTAGTTAGCTTCTTAGTGACCAGTGCAGTTCCCGGCACCAGTTAAATTAGAATTTATTGTTCAGACATTTACACTAACTAAACATCATATACATGTATCTCAATTTTTTTTTTTTAACATACATGAGTCAATTCAACGCAGAATGAAAAAAAAAAGAAATCAAGTTTTGACAAGGAATTCTCGGTCGACTAAGAACAGATAGACACAGAATATAGACCATTTGAGAGACACATAATCTAGACCATTGAGAGACACATAATCTAGACCATTGAGAGACACATAATCTAGACCATTGAGAGACACATAATCTAGACCATTGAGAGACACATAATCTAGACCATTTGAGAGACACAAAATATAGACCATTGAGACACACATAATCTAGACCATTGAGACACACATATTCTAGACCATTTGAGACACACATATTCTAGACCATTTGAGAGACACACAATCTAGACCATTTGAGAGACACATAATCTAGACCATTTGAGAGACACATAATCTAGACCATTTGAGAGACACATAATCTAGACCATTTGAGAGACACATAATGAAGACCATTTGAGAGACACATAATCAAGACCATTCGAGAGACACATAACCTAGATTCCAGAACGTTGCCGCGTGGATATTCTTCAGGAGCTACATCAAAATAATCTCATACCCAAAATGAGTTGAACGTCATTATGCGACGTGACGTCTCCAGCGAGACCGGGTCGATAACACGACAGCGCAAAACGTCGCCACAATGACGGTCATGGAGGTTGTTACCTAATATATATATCTATATATTTCAGGAGTTCTGCATCTCCTCTTTGTTCTTAGAACAACCACAGAGGCGTGAGTCTGCTCCATCTCGCCTCATGCACGCACAATAAGAATCAAAATACCCATGAATGTAATATTTCAATAGAATGTTAAATTACGTGAGGGTGCTCTACATTGTGGATTAACAAACAAACAAAACAAGAAAAAAAAACACAAGAAGTTATAATTGTAGAAAGGAATTCATCTAACGGTGCCCTACATTGTTGATTAATTATTTTTTTTAAAACAGAAGAAGTTATAGTTGTGGATAAGAATTTACGTAAAGGTGCCATACATAGTGGATTAATTTTAAAGAACAAACAGAAAAGTTCTAGTTATGGATATAATTTGCGACTTTGGCGTTAATTGAAACCGACTCCGACTCCGTAGCCCTGAACACTGAATGCACAACCTTTACCATACCGCCCATGTGACTTTTTGTTTGTCTACGTCACTGGTTTGTCCTCACATGCCAACTACGACAGTTATGACAGGTGTCATCACACAACAATGGTGGTCTGTTGGGGACACATTGAGACCGTTGTGTTTCTGTCTCGTCTCCTGTCAATATTCCGTTCCGTTTCCGTCCTATACAAAATGTACAGCGTTAATCTTATAGTGGTAAAGGCCACATTCTTGGGGCGTACAACCAGGTCTCTGTGAGTCTAGTTGAACGATCTTCTTCCTGTGTGTCTCAATGTCTGAGTGTCTCTGTGAGTCTAGCTAAACGATCTTCTTCCTGTGTGTCTCAATGTCTGAGTGTCTCTGTGAGTCTAGCTAAACGATCTTCTTCCTGTGTGTCTCAATATCTGAGTGTCTCCGTGAGTCTAGCTAAACGATCTTCTTCCTGTGTGTCTCAATGTCTGAGTGTCTCTGTGAGTCTAGCTAAACGATCTTCTTCCTGTGTGTCTCAATGTCTGAGTGTCTCTGTGAGTCTAGCTAAACGATCTTCTTCCTGTGTGTCTCAATATCTGAGTGTCTCTGTGAGCCTAGCTGAACGATCTTCTTCCTGTGTGTCTTAATGTCTGAGTTTCTCTGTGAGCCTAACTGGACAATCTTCTTCCTGTGTGTCTCAAATTCTGTGTGTTTTTGTAAGTCTAGCTGAACGATCTTCTTCCTGTGTGTCTCAATGTCTAAGTGTCTCTATGAGTCTAGCTGAACGATCTTCTTCCAGTGTGTCTCAATTTCTGATTGTCTTTGTCTGAGAGCCTAGCTTCTTCCAGTGTGTCTCAATGTTTTAATGTCTTTGTGTTGTAAGCCTAGCTGAACGATCTTCTTCCCGTGTGTCTCAATGTCTAAGTGTCTCTGTGAGTCTAGCTGAACGATCTTCTTCCAGTGTGTCTCAATGTCTGAGTGTCTATGTGGATCTAGCTGGACGATCTTCTTCCTGTGTGTCTCAATGTGTGAGTGTCTCTGTGAGTCTAGCTGGACGATCTTTTTCCTGTGTGTCTCAATGTCTGATTGTCTTTGTGAGGAGAGCTGAACGATCTTCTTCGTGTGTCTCAATGTCTGATTGTCTTTGTGAGCCTAGCTGGACGATCTTCTTCGTGTGTCTCAATGTCTGATTGTCTTTGTGAGCCTAGCTGGACGATCTTCTTCGTGTGTCTCAATGCCTGATTGTCTTTGTGAGCCTAGCTGGACGATCTTCTTCCTGTGTGTCTCATTGACTGAGTGTCTCTATGAATCTAGCGGGACGATCTTTTTCCTGTGTGTCTCAATGTCTGATTGTCTTTGTGAGTCTAGCTGGACGATCTTCTTCCTGTGTGTCTCATTGTCTGAGTGCCTCTGTGAATCTAGCTGGAAGATCTTCTTCCTGTGTGTCTCAATGTCTGATTGTCTTTGTGAGCCTAGCTGGACGATCTTCTACCTGCGTGTCTCATGTGTGTCTCAATGTCTGAGTGTCTCTGTGAATCTAGCTGAACGATCTTCTTCATGTGTGTCTCAATGTCTGATTGTCTTTGTGAGCCTGGCTGTACGATCTTCTTCTCTGTGAGCCTAACTGGACAATCTTCATCCTGCGTGTCTCAATATCTGATTGTCTCTGTGAATCTAGCTGAACGATCTTCTTCCTGTGTGTCTCAATAGCTGAGTGTTTCTGTGAGTGTAGCTGAACGATCTTCTTCCCGTGTGTCTCAAATTCTATGTGTTTTTGTAAGTCTAGCTGAACGATCTTCTTCATGTGTGTCTCAATGTCTGAGTGTCTCTGTAAGTCTAGCTGAACGATCTTCTTCCTGTGTGTCTCAATGTCTGAGTTTCTCTGTGAATCTAGCTGAACGATTTTCTTCTTGTGTGTCTCAATGTCTGAGTGTCTCTGTGAGTCTAGCTAAACGATCTTCTTCCCGTGTGTCTCAATGTCTGAGTGTTTTTGTGAGCCTAGCTGAACGATCTTCTTTCTGTGTGTCTCAATGTCTGTGTGTCTCTGTGAGTCTAGCTGAACGATCTTCTTCCTGTGTGTTTCAGTGTCTCTGTGAACCTAGCAAGACGATGATCTTCCCGTAAGTCTCAATGTATGAGTGTCTCTATGAGCCTAGCTGGACGATCTTCTTCCTTTGTGTCTCAACGTCTGAATGTCTCTGTGAGTCTAGCTTAACGATCTTCTTCCCGTGTGTCTCAATGTCTGAGTGTCTCTGTGAGCCTAGCTGGACGATCTTCTTACCGCGTGTCTCAATGTCTGAGTGAGTCTCTGTGAGTCTAGATGCTTTAGTGCGTGGGGCGTGATAGGTGCTTCAATGTGTGGGACGTGATAGGTGCTTTAGTGTGTGAGGCGTGAGAGGTGCTTCAATGTGTAGGGCGTGATAGGTGCTTCAATGTGTGGGGCGTGATAGGTGCTTTAAGGTGTTGGGCGTGATAGGTGCTTCAGTGTGTGGGGCGTGATAGGTGCTTCAGTGTGTGGGGCATGATAGGTGCTTCAGTTTGTGGGGCGTGATAGGTGCTTTAGTTTATGAGGCGTGATAGGTGCTTCAATGTGTGGGGCGTGATAGATGCTTTAAGGTGTGGGGCGTGATAGGTGCTTCAGTGTGTGGGGTGTGATAGGTGCTTCAGTGTGTGGGCCGTGATAAGTGCTTTAGTGTGTGAGGCGTGAGAGGTGCTCCAATGTGTAGGACGTGATAGGTGCTTCAGTGTGTGGAGCGTGATAGCTGCTTCAATGTGTGGGGCGTGATATGTACTTTGATGTGTGAGGCGTGAGAGGTGCTTCAATGTGTGAGGCGTGACATGTACTTTAATGTCATATATACAACAATTGTAGTAGCTTCATTAGTTATATATACAACAATTGGAGTTGCTACATTAGTTATATATAATACAATTAGAGTAGCTACATTAGTTATATATACAACAATTGGAATAGCTACATTAGTTATATGTCATTTAAAACCTACAACAATTGCAGTAGCTACATTATTTATATATACAACAATTGGAGTAGATGTAGTCACGTAAAACAAAAAATAGTTTGACAAACCCCCGGAAGAGAATTTAGTCATTGTCCGTTTAAAAATGAGGTCAAATTTGACGTTCATCGGGTGTAAACATACCACAATTAACATACCACACTAAACATACCACACTAAACACGCTATTCTAAACATACCACACCAAACATACAACA
The DNA here is from genome assembly GCA_964033795.1 of Lymnaea stagnalis. NCBI lineage: Eukaryota > Metazoa > Mollusca > Gastropoda > Lymnaeidae > Lymnaea > Lymnaea stagnalis. The sequence goes on along the minus strand of CAXITT010000028.1, from coordinate 1,084,622 downwards.
CTAAACACGCTATTCTAAACATACCACACTTAACATACAACACTAAACATACAACACTAAACATACCACACTAAACATACCACACTAAACATACCACACTAACCACGCTATTCTAATCATGCCACACTAAACATACCACACTTAACATACCACACTAAACATACCACACTAAACATACCACACTAAACACGCTATTCTAAACATACCACACCAAACATACCACACTAAACATACCACTCTAAACACACCACACTAAACACACCACACTAAACGCACAATCCTAAACCCGAAAGTTTGTGGTCAAACTCGAAGTCGCAATGTTTGACCCGAGCAAGAAATCTGGGTGCCGTAATTTACCGGAGAAAGTGGCGAGCTGACCTTCATCCCAGAACATCACAGAAGTTTCCGTCCTTCAAGTCTGTCTAGGGTGAAAAAGAAAAAAAAAAGAACACCAAGGTTTACATTTGGCTGTATCGTGTTTACATTAGCCTGTTTATTTGACGCTGTGTTGTGTTTATGTCGTAATGACATTGTGTTAGAGTTGTGTTATGGTTCGTCCACATTATGGCATGTTATGTTCACAGCGAGGGTTTGCTTTGCGGTCTGGCAATGTGATCCCGTCCACTAACCGCAGCTAATTTATGGATAAGGAATATCCACAAAAAAAAAGGGGTGGGGGGGGGATCAAAGAGGCGAAATGATACCCTTAACAGCCAGACGTTTTGAAATGACGCAGGCCAGAAGCGTTTGAAATAATAGCAGATTTGAGAATGGGTCGTCATACTCGTGTACTGATATGTTGGAGAGTATGGCAAATTAAGGTGCAAGTATATCAAAGCAAATGTCGTACTGTCCAACAATGTTGGCACATATTATCCCAGGTGGGAGATTGTTGCTACAGCCCATACTCATACATTAAAATGTGACGCCATTTTTGTTTCGTCCATCCATCCATGTGGCGTTAAAAGTTTATGTAGGGCTTCAGCCTGCCTCACCTCTTCCTTCCACACAGACCTAACTGAAGCTGCTTTTTTTTCATACTTGGATTCCCACTCGCTGTAGATCCGTCTCCACATCATCCATCCATCTCAGTCTAGGTCTGCTTTTGAGCCGTTTTCCTCTTGTGTTTTGTCCACTTCATTAAAATGAGTTTTTTAAAAATACTTTGCACAAAGTGGGGTGGGGGGGGGCGGGGCGTCCATTAATTACGTCAACAATTTTTAAGTAATATTTTAGCCNCCCCCCCCCCCAAATTAATTATGTCAAGAATTCTATACTCCCCTCCCATGAAAATGAATTAAAATATAAATAAAAATATAAATACATTTTACTTTGTGCTGATCTATTTCAATAACACAAAACTTTAGGAAGAACATTTTTTGCACCTTAAGCTTGTTAATCAACAAGTTAACATTTTATATAGCTAAAAATTATATAACTATTTTAATTTACTCTCATTAATTTGTTAGAATAATGTAATAACCATTCAATTTTTAAGAGAAAAAACTTAATAGAGAAAACATGATTGGTGACGTCAACTAATCTAACCCTTCTCCCCTTTGTCAACAATTGTCAAACATTTCCAACCCCCCCCCCCTATTTTGTTGACAAAATTAATGGACGACCCCTAATACAATCGTTTGCCTACTTATAGAATCATTATAAGGTTTCAGTGAGACGTGCCCTAATTAACTAGTGATTGGCCTTCACATTTAGCTTTGCAGGTTTTTTGTTAGTTGTTTTTAAATATTTAAAGTATTTTTTATAGAAGCGCATTCGTCAAGTCAACAAGTGTAAACAATGAAAACCCAGCAATCGTTGTAGAAGCACAGCATTGTGGTTACAGATTTCGAGGTGGGGGTTTTTTTGTTAGTTTTTTTGTTTGTTCTTTTTTATGCATTTGCATGTAAAATAATATTTTTTTAAAAACATTAAAATCCAACAATGTATTCCCAATAATATACATTAGGCGTGATCGTGTGTTAACTTAACACAATATCAAAGCGAAGTCAATTTGTTTATCGCGCTTACATGTGTCCAGGTGGCATTAATGTCAATGTGTTTTATAGCGCTTAGAAGTGTCCAGGTGGCATTAATGTCAATGTGTTTATAGCGCTTAAAAGTGTCCAGGTGGCATTAATGTCAATGTGCTTATAGCGCTTAGAAGTGTCCAGGTGGCATTAATGTCAATGTGTTTGTAGCGCTTAGAAGTGTCCAGGTGGCATTAATGTCAATGTGTTTATAGCACTTAGAAGTGTCCAGATGGCATTAATGTCAATGTGTTTATAGCGCTTAGAAGTGTCCAGATGGCATTAATATCAATGTGTTTGTAGCGCTTAGAAGTGTCCAGGTGGCATTAATGTCAATGTGTTTATAGCACTTAGAAGTGTCCAGATGGCATTAATGTCAATGTGTTTATAGCGCTTAGAAGTGTCCAGATGGCATTAATATCAATGTGTGCGTTGACACCTGGGCACGACACTAGGACACGACACTAGGATATAACACTAGACATATCCCTGAGCTGTAATTCAAACCTCAGCAATGCCAGCAAATAAATCCGCACAGATTCACAGGCAGGCACTCCCGGGTCATCCAAATCCAGGAACTTCCGGTACTTGGGGTCAAGTTCGGGCACTTCTGGTACTTGGAGTTAAATTTCGGGCACTTCCGGTACGTGGGGTCAAAGTCCAGGCACTTCTGGTACTTGGGGGATCCCCCGTTCTCCTTTATGAGAATCATAGTTCATCTTTTGATTGCCGACTGTGCACACACAAATAAAGCCAAACAATTGCATTATGTTTTTTCCCGTCGCACTTGAACTTCTCTACTAATATACCTTTGTATTTGTACTGCGCATGTACTGACTGGGTCAGCGATGTACATAAAGCCACGATTGTATTAGCGAGAGGAGTAGTGTGACATTGAATTATTAATGCCACCCTGTGAATATTAAATGAAATGTGCGACCCATTAAAGACACACACGTGATGGAGGACAAGGGCGGTAATAATTAAAGCTATTTCTATAGCCTTTTGCATCATTGGCCAGAATAAACTACGGAAGATATAAATAGGTTTCACGTGATAACAAGGCATCAAATAAATAGGGCCATCGCAATCCTTGTAACAAGTATGTACAGTTAGTGGTAGACAAGCAAGTCACGTGGCACTGACTGCCTGATGGAGGTATACGATTCGTGGGAGACAACCAGGGACGTCATTTTAGCGTGTTTTTTTTTTTAATAAAAAAAAAAGGGGGGGGGGGCAGGGGGAGGGCGCAAATCCAAAGCTTGGCCGGCTTATTTAACTGTTTAGTACCGGAGGCGCCACAGAACGGAGCAACTTAAATAAGAATTTTCAAATTATTATTAGTTTTAAATGAGCGATTAGTTGTTTTTTGGTGGGTTTTTTTTTTTTTTGGTTCTTTTTAATAATATTTTTCTGCTATGTTCCATTTTCTGCTGTCCTAGATACTGATACCTAGCGAATTTTTTTTCCCCATAATATCAGGGGCAGGGCCACATGCCCCCTGCCCTCCCGAAATGATGTCCCCGAAGACAACAGGAAACAATAGCAGGAGATGCAGCAAGCGCCCGCCTACGGAGACACGGAGAATACAATTCGCGTCTCAGCTACAATGCAAACAGAAATTGATAAAATTGACTCTTGCTTTTAGTCTTCGAATCTCATTACCAAAATAATTAATCAAAAATTGCACTGAAATGTACGGGATAAGACAGCGCTTCAGAGAGGGGGGAGGAAATGTTTTTTAAAGTTTTCATGGAATGTTGTAATAGAATATTTAAACTGTTAACATGCCGCAGATTAGGCAGACTCAGGATAACAGTTTCAAGCACATTAAATGTATTATCTCTTATATATATATATATTGTTACGCACTGGCTTCTAATATGAGAAATTAATCTCCTATTTTAATTTTAATTGGCTCGTTGCAAACAGTGCCTAACAAAGGACGATACCATAGAGTCAACAATATTAAAGATACGACACCCAAAAACAGTTTCTAGTTACAATTAATAAGATTTAATAAGTATTAATGTAATTACAAAAGAAAAGAAATATCATTACAAATCATCAAATTACAGTATGGTAGATCTTGTAACGGTACACAGTTAATACAGTTAGAATAATGTGCCAATGAATAATGATGAATGCGAAATAAACACATATGAGTATGAGCACACAAATACACAAAGAATAATACACGTCTCGTAAAGTAATACTTTCTATCCGAATCTCCGTCTCCCGTCCGTGCCTGTCAATCCCTGAAATAGGTCGCGTCAGCCCTGCCTTCCAGAAAAGACTTATGACGTGTTGTTTACATTTCTCGGGTTATCGAGCACATTCGAGGAAATACCAGGAAGACAGTCTAACAAGTTTAATTGGTAAACACGGTTGTAAACAAGATACATCAAACGAATAGGCCACGCCCAAAACAGACGTTCCTGTCTGCTAGGATTCTAATTTAGGTCAAGTAAAATTCTAGCACGGGGAATGTATATATATATTGTATACTATATATATATATGTATACATATATATATATATATATATATATATATATATACAGTATATACATATATATATTGTTTGTGGTGTGGCTGCTTCCTTTTCCCAACCGGCCCTCCTCCTACTCAACATGTTTTATATTAATAGTACTGTGTGACTGAGTGGGGGTAAAAAAGCTGTCAAGGTGCGAGCGACATGCGTGACGGTTGAACTCAGGTAAGAAGGCTGAACTTTTTTCGGAGCCCCATTTTACATTAATAAAATAACAGCCACGGGTTCGGTTAAGGACTGTCTGAAGCAGGGGGTGGACTGGGGAGTTCAAGCGGCCCGGGAAAAAAATCAAAGCAGCCCGGGAAAAAAAAACAAACAAACAGCGGCCCTATCTTCATGACTTTTATTTTTATTATGTCACCGATCCTAGCGGCCCATCGGGAATCTTCCCGGTGTCCCGGCGGCCCAGTCCACCCCTGGTCTGAAGGACGATCTGTAGGCCTAATACTTAAAGGCCTGCAGCCAGTCATACACCATAAACTGCAGGCCTCTTGTTAAAAGGCCTGCAGATGGGATGCAGACGTAGGTTTGCCAATAGAACTATTGTGTAAAGACCGGCATATATTGATAGAAAATGAGAAGATCACTTTTTTGTAACACTTGGACGCACGGGGAACTTTCTCAAAAGATACGGACGCGGTGTTACAAAAACAAAAACTGCTCCCGTTGAAGCCTTAGTAAAATGTATTTGGTTAAATTCTGCTATCCTACAAGAATGTTCCCGTCTTAGAACTGTTTAGCGTGCTGTCGTGCACACGCGGGGTATATTTCAAAATCAAGGATTGTTTTGAAGACGTCATTGCTTCTGAAAGTTAACTTGATCTACATAGAGATGCTACATCGGCGGCTCTAAATTTCTCTCCATCATCCAATGGGGTCGGATGTCGGAATCTCCAAGCCGGTTAAATATCAGTGAGTAGTGATAAAATGTTCTCCTGAAAATGCTGACAGATAAAGAGATGGGTAGATGGGTTAAAAGTTGTGAGAAAAGTTATGACCTCCCACCCCCCCCCAACCCCCACCCTAAAGTACGCCACACTTCAAAAATTGTTTTAGAATTTAAACAAAAAAAAAAAGCTCATAAAAGTTCAATTCAGTTTAAACCCACACTTTAATACTAAAACCAGAGATTACTAAGTGACATGTTCTGCATGTTCTGTCAGAAGACATCCAGCACAGCACTAAGTTAAACATTGTTAATTTAAGCTTTTTATAATTATGATAAAAAAATATCTAAATGTGTGACGTCACATATGATATAACCACTCCCCCCCCGTGTCACAACTGTCACACTTTCTTACAATCCCCCCTCCCTCCCTACTCCCGAGAGTGATGTTCTGTATGGACGGTCCCTAAATTAGTCTCATAAAAAGATAATTTAATGCTTTAACCCAGTGGTTCTCAACCTTCCTAATGCGCGACCCTTTAATACAGTTCCTCCTGTTGTGGCGACCCCCAATCACAAAATTATTTTTGTTGCTACTTCATATCAGTGTGCCATTCTTTTGTTTGAATTTTTTTTTTTGGGGGGGGGGGCGGGTGGGGGGGATGTTAAGTCAAGCTTTGAAAGGAGATTTACGGTATAAGCCTACATTATTGTACGCTGAAATGGACATGAAACAACGTTATTTATTTCTTCTAATTTTTTTCTTCTTTCTATATTCAACTTAAATCTATATTTCTATATGCTCCCGCCTTTAGTTCAGGTGACCACTACGGATAATTAATGTCTATGTTCAATTTACCTTGTCTATGTTCAATTTACCTTGTCTATGTTCAATTTACCCGTCATCTCATTGCTTTTAAAACCAAAAAAATGAAAACATTTCCAAAGAATGAATCACACAGCACCCCACTTACAGAGGAGCTTTCACAAAGGCGCATCCGATGTCGACACTATATATTATATCTTCTTTTTTTTTTTTAATGCAGTGAGCTTACAGCGCCGCCCCGTGCGGCGACGGGAGGGGACATCTCGGATTGTTTAGATTCAGCTTACTCATATAGAAGGCAGTCTCCGCCACGAACTATTGTTGGCCTCCATGCACCTTTACATGTCTTTCTTTTCTCAGTGTTCACCGTCTTCGTTCTCGACGAAGCCCCAATTTTTTTTCCCCTTAACACACTTTGATTTTTAATTTTTTTTTTTTATTATTTTTTTTTTTAAATGTTTGAAAATCAGGGTCAAGGCATTTAACCAAACCAGACGACATATCCTTAAATGCGTCATTGAAACTTAAAGGTGCACAAAAATATAGTTAGTGGCCAGTGGCCAGATCTGGTCTTAATGGCCTGATAGCAAGGTTCTCAAACTTACCACACGGCATGGATCCTGGATGGGAACAGTACCAGATGGTGCCCAGTGACTAAGCTTTAATGACAGCATACAAGAACCCATTGGCAAAGATGAATCAAAGAGAAAATAGAAGTCAAACTTAGATAATGGCGTGGCTGGGTTGGTGGCGCCCAGGACGGAACAACATTTTTTCCGCCCCCCACCCCCTTTACCTTGACGTAGAAAATAACCTTGAAGTTGGCCGAAAATGCCGTCCCATTATATACATTATATAATATATTTATATATATATATTTATAGAGAGTACGAGAGAGAGAGAGAGAGAGAGAGAGAGAAAGAGAGAGAGACAGAGAGAGATGCATTAACTAATGAAATGGTAACTTACTATGTAAGTGATCAATTCAATGCCCGGGTCAAAATGCACATTTGTTATTGTTTTATTTATTTTTATTTTTACATAGATTCATATAACAAGTCGGTATGATTGCGTGAGTAATGAGTTAACATATCAAAGCTTGACATACAGCCTCCTCTGTCAAACATTGCGTACTGTGTCATGCTTTTACACTTAACAGCGAAACCCTCTCCGATGGATACAGTTGGTATAATTTTTCACCACACCACCCGGTTTTTTGAGGATTGGGGCGTCAAGACTCTTGGCGCCCCCCGGCAGCACCAACCCTAGCTAAAGCGACCGATACCACCCCGATGAGCCAATATGCGATTTAGGAGCAGACACCAGCCAATAAAGCATTATACCTGACAGTCAATCTGGTCTAAGGTAGGGAGGGTTGTTCTCGTTGAAGATGTAGTGAACATCCTAAAACCGTTCCCCAGTCGACAGCTTTTTTTGTGTCTTCTTAGTTTTATTCAGTATTTAAAAACTGTTTGTTCTTTTAATATGTTAATCATCTCCGTACACGGTCTGATTGTTACTATCACGCGTACGTCTTCTAAGAAATCAATTTCTTTAATATCCCAATCAGAAGTCAAACACTAGCGCATCGAAGTAGTGGTGCTAAATCTCTGATATAAGGGAGAAACTTACCAATGCTGCACGGGTCCTATCATTTCAGTGTTAAACAGAAGAGCGTGCTGTATGGACAATATCCGTGCTGTATGGACAATATCCGTGCTGTATGGACAATGTCCATTCAAAAGAAACCATGCTCTTTATTTTTTGTTAAGTTGATCGAAATGACAGCAAACTGTTACTGTTAAGCAAGCTATTGCTTAGATGTCCTTCAAATAATCAGTAGTTATGTCACTAAATTGTTAAGCTTAGCTATCGCTTAGATGTCCTTCAAATAATCAGTAGTTATGTCACTAAATTGCTAAGCTTAGCTATCGCTTAGATGTCATTCATTTAATCCATATTTATGTCACCGAATTGTTAAGCTAGCTATCTTACCAAATTGCTCTTAGATGCCATTCTTATAAGCCATTTTTATGTCACCAAATTGTTGAACAAGCTAATCTTTTAGATGTCATTTAAATAAGCCATAGTTATTCAACCCAATTTACATCGAACGACAGTACAGTTCAAATGATTATGTTATTTGTTAACGAACTTCGTATTTCCGCATGTAAACTTGTCTTTTAGATGTCATTTAAATAAGCCATAGTTATTCAACCCAATTTACATCGAACGACAGTACAGTTCAAATGATTATGTTATTTGTTAACGAACTTCGTATCTCCGCATGTAAACTTGTCTTTTAGATGTCATTTAAATAAGCCATAGTTATTCAACCCAATTTACATCGAACGACAGTACAGTTCAAATGATTATGTTATTTGTTAACGAACTTCGTATCTCCGCATGTAAACTTGTCTTTTAGATGTCATTTAAATAAGCCATAGTTATTCAGCCCAATTTACATCGAACGACAGTACAGTTCAAATGATTATGTTATTTGTTAACGAACTTCGTATCTCCGCATGTAAACTTGTCTTTTAGATGTCATTTAAATAAGCCATAGTTATTCAACCCAATTTACATCGAACGACAGTACAGTTCAAATGATTATGTTATTTGTTAACGAACTTCGTATTTCCGCATGTAAACTTGTCTTTTAGATGTCATTTAAATAAGCCATAGTTATTCAACCCAATTTACATCGAACGACAGTACAGTTCAAATGATTATGTTATTTGTTAACGAACTTCGTATTTCCGCATGTAAACTTGCCTGTTTTCTTAATGAAACCTACTCCAGATGGCAATAGTTAACTAAGATTAAATGGCACACCGCTATTTTTGTTTTTTTGAATTTCATTTCCAAAGCGTCTTTGAACAGCCTCTAAATGGTACTTAGTGAACATAGCCAGTCAATGATCAAACATGGTCTTATCTAGACATAGCTGTGTTAAGTCTCATCTAAACATAGCTGCGTTAAGTCTCATCTAAACATAGCTGTCCTAAGTCTCATCTAAACATAGCTGTCTTAAGACTCATCTAAACATAATGCTCTTAAGTCTCATCTAAACATAACCTCTATTAAAATATTCTAAACATAGCTGTCTTCAGTCTCATCCAAACATAGCTGTATTAAGTCTCATCTAAACATAGCTCTATTAAGACTCATCTAAACATAATTCTCTAAAGTCTCATATAAACAAAGCTGTCTTAAGTCTCATCTAAACATAGCTGCGTTAAGTCTCATCTAAAAATAACTGTCTTAAGTCTCATCCAAACATAGCTGTCTTAAGTATCATCTAAACATAGATGTCTTAAGTCTAATCTACACATAGCTCTCTTAAGACTCATCTAAACATAGCTCTCTTAAGACTCATCTAAAAATAGGTGTCTTAAGTCTCATCTAAACATAGCTGTCTTAAGTCTCACGCAAGGAATTATTTTCAACGACATTGTTATAATGTTCCTAATGCATATTTCTTAACATTTTTTTTTTAAAACTCACAATTTCTTTTTGTAAAAGCTCTTCTATTTTCCAAACCCTTAATGATCAAAGAATTCAGCTGATGACATACGTCCACTAGCTAATGGTTCGACACGTTCACAGAATGACAGCGGTTGAACACAAAACAAACCCTTAAAAGAAACTCAACACCACGTGACCTTAGAGCGCTCTCAAGCACGAAATGGGGAAAGAAATCTCTGCTGTTGTCTTTAGACCAAGTTAGCCCGTCCCGTGTCCGGGCACCGCCACTATATTTAACCGCTCGCTATCAAAACTGGGTCACAATCACGAGAAATTGTAGCGACCGACCGAGACAGCCTCGTGGTAATTACCAACAGTAAACACCGGCGACAAGAGCAGCAACTTGTCGGAACTGCGGCATGTTGTTCCAGACGGGCTCAAATCCCTGGGTACACGACACTTTCAACTAGATAACAGAAAAGTGTAAGGAAGAAAAAAGTCGAGCCGAGGCCGCCATTCTCTCGCTCCACACGGAGCGAACAATCAAAAGGAAGAGATTGGCATTAGTTCCCCGGTGAGGTCGTTTTGTTTGGGACCGGGTTTGTGTACTGCTGATTTTTTTTTCTTGTACACCAGTGCGTACGAGGCACATGGACTGGAGGCAATCCCCACTGTGTGTTTTGTCTACCGCGAGCTGTGGGGTTGTGTACCTGGACTTCTTCTCTTGTCTGTCTATCTGTCTGTCTGTTGGCTTGTGTACTTGGACTTCTTCTCTTGTCTCTCTATTTGTATGTGGGGTTGTGTACCTGGACTTCTTATCTTGTCTCTCTATCTGTCTGTTGGCTTGTGTACCTGGACTTCTTCTCTTGTCTCTTTATCTGTATGTTCGCTTGTGTACCTGGACTTTTCTTGTCTCTTTATCTGTCTGTTGGCTTGTGTACCTGGACTTCCTCTCTTGTCTCTCTGTTGGCTTGTGTACCTGTATATATATCTTGCCTGTCTGTCTGTTGGCTTGTGTACCTAGACTTCTTCTCTTATCTTCTGTCTGTTGGCTTGTGTACCTGGACTTCTTCTCTTGTCTCTCTATCTGTCTGTGGGGTTGTGTACCTGGACATCTTCTCTTGTCTCTCTATCTGTCTGTTGGCTTGTGTACCTGGACTTCTTCTCTTGTCTCTTTATCTGTCTGTTCGCTTGTGTACCTGGACTTTTCTTGTCTCTTTATCTGTCTGTTGGCTTGTGTACCTGGACTTCTTCTCGTGGTTCTCTGTTGGCTTGTGTACCTGTATATATATCTTGCCTGTCTGTCTGTTGGCTTGTGTACCTAGACTTCTTCTCTTATCTTCTGTCTGTTGGCTTGTGTACCTGGACTTCTCTTGTCTCTCTGTTGGCTTGTGTACCTGTATATATATCTTGCCTGTCTGTCTGTTGGCTTGTGTACCTAGACTTCTTCTCTTATCTTCTGTCTCTTGGTTTGTGTACCTGGACTTCTGTTCGTGTCTGTCTGTCTATTGGTTTTGTGTACCTGGACTTGTTCTCTTCATTAGCTATCGGTCTGGGTTGAAATGGATCGAAGAGGTTACTAGGCCATTGAGTGATGACAGAATTATCCTAAACTACGTTTTGCGTGCAAAACAAACTTATTGAGGGGGTAATATTTTAATGCACGGCGACGTCTTTCAATAAAGAGCCTATTGAGTCCACTCTGGCCAGCACGGGTCGGTGTTAATGTGAATTACACCTGTTAGGCTCAGTACAATATTCTCCACAAATCAATAGTTCCCATGTAAATACAATGCACCAGCCCTCTCCAAATGTCAATATCTGCATACCCCACCCCAAACAAATATATATATATATATAGAGAGAGAGAGAGAGAGAGAAAGAGAAAGAGAGAGAGAGAGGGGGAGAGAGACTTTTTTTAAAAACTTGTTTTTCTCGCACTTCTATTCTCACACTTCTATTCTCACACTTCTATTCTCACACTTCTATTCTCACACTTCTATTCTCACACTTCTATTCTCACAATTCTATTCTCACACTTCTATTCTCACACTTCTATTCTCACACTTCTATTCTCACACTTCTATTCTCACACTTCTATTCTCACACTTCTATTCTCACACTTCTATTCTCACACGCTTCCCGTGACGACATCAAAGACTCATCTTTTTTCACACAGCGCCTACGGTTATGGATTCTTTATTTGACTCCTGCGACTCCGTAAAGTTGGCTCCGAGCCCTGGTTTTTTTAACTGACGTTACCCATCCAACCTTTCTGTAGGACCAAAAAGTCTTAGCGATCAAATGAGTCTTAGCGTACTTGACAGTCATTTGACATTCAAACATTTGTGTCGCAGCAGTCATCTTTCATGAATTGCCAGTGGGCCATTAATAGTAGGATGTCTTTTTATTAAGGCAATAGATCGACAATCTAGTAATCTACGTAAAACTTTCTATTCTCCAATTGTAGACGGACCAGGCACGAAATGGGGCTTATTTAATTGACCATACAGACTGCCCGTGCTTCATGAACTTTCATAGCGTTTCCATTGTTCATTTTTTCAACCATTTTGAAACACTAAAAAAAAAAGGTATGATTGATTGCCCTTTTGAATACCAGTAGCAATTAGTTTTAGAGTGAGTGAGAGAGAGGGGGTTGGGGAGAGAGGGAGGGAGAGAGGGTAGGAGAGAGAGGGAGAGAGATAAATAGATAAAGAAAGAGAGAGAAAGAGAGAGGAAGATAGAGGGGTAGAGAGAGGGAGATAGAGGGAAGAGAGAGAGACAAAGAGAGAGGGAGAGAGACAGAGAGAGAGAGAGAGAGAACCCTCTACAGCAGTCCTGCACAACTCAAAATGTAAGACGGGCCGTAATACTTTATGAAAAACTTGTGTGGGCCATAATACTTCATGAAAAGCTTGTGTGGGCCGAAATATGATAGGAGACGGAGGAAAGCTATTAAGAAAATAATAATAATAAATAATATTTCTTTACTTCGTGGGCCGCCAAGTCGGTGCTGGCGGGCCACATGCGGCCCGCGGGCCGTATGTTGTGCAGGCCTGCTCTACAGTATCAGTAGGCAAGATTCGGTGCCAGGCTTACAACAAACACCAGTGACTTGGCGATGTTTCCGCACACTTAAGACGATGATCACCCCTGATAAAAGATCCCATTTGATGAGGTGGGGGTTTTCATGGCCGTATTTTCATCTCGCTGACGCCATCTTGGCCAGAGCGGAACAATGGATCAAAAGGTGCATTTTGTTGCACGCGGAGCTCCGCATTGAGGAAATCCTACGGGTGTGTAATTTATTCAGAGCTCAAATAATCCTCTCATTTCGACTGGTTCATTCGGAGATAGCGCCCCAAGGCCACACGTTACACTGTCTGCGTGACAGGGGCTGGGGGGTGGGGGGTGGGGGGTAGGAGAGGGGGGGGGGCGCATCATCTAGCTGGTAGGAAGGTAAACAACGGTAGGTTAGGGATAATTAAAAAGGGATTCATACAGGATATTTTTGTTGGAAATCCTACGGGTGTGTAATTTATTCAGAGCTCAAATAATCCTCTCATTTCTACTGGTTCATTCGGAGATAGCGCCCCAAGGCCACACGTTACACTGTCTGCGTGACAGGTGCTGGGGGGTGGGGGGTGGGGGGTAGGAGAGGGGGGGGGGCGCATCATCTAGCTGGTAGGTAGGTAAACAACGTTAGGTTAGGGATAATTAAAAAGGGATTCATACAGGATATTTTTGTGCGTGCGTGTGCGTGTGTGAATGTGCAGACAGAAAACGGCTACGCGTAATGATAACTGGTGTTCAGTAGAGTTAAAATAGATACGTTAGCAATCAACCTCCCACACACTCACACAGACCTTTAAAAAAGCACACACACAAAACAATTGTGTATGAAAATAAGCTCTTATAGCCTTTCACGTAACATGTCTTTATATTCCAAGTAATAAAAATGTATAAAATTCAATTTAAACTATAAGGACTATATGTGTGTGTGTGTGTGTGCATACAGGGGGCCCAAAAAATGTGATAACATCGCTCTATTGTCAGAAGCATAAACGAGGCGCCAACGCTTACAGACAGTCGTTGAGAAGCAGGGAAAATGTGTGGGTGGGGATTTGGGGGTTGGAAAGGGGGGGGGCGCAGACTCAACAGGTTTTCTGTTAAGCGCAATAACTTTCACACAAGAAGAAATGACAAAACATTATATTAATTCAATGATGCAACCCTTTGCTACGAGACGTTCTCGCTTTTTCTGGGCTATCCTGTGTCAGAGATATAATTTCATGGGTTGAGATGGCTGATTTTAAATTTGATGTACACATTATCTGATGGTCAACTGAGCATTGCGGGTTAAAGGTCACGGCAGGGGAAAACCACTACAGCCACCTCCACAACCTGGTTGATTGAGGGTGCACCACTTCAGGTTTGTTTTCTCCAACACTTACTTGACGTCGAAAACGTGCGTCACGCGTCGCATTAACGCATGCCGTGCGTCACCTTCTGTCGACTATGAAGCACAATGTGCACAAATGAATCAAGACCAAGACGCAGCAAAGAAGGATGCGTAGAATCGTGTGTTCTTTACGGTAACAGTCTTTGACGTGTTCACGCCGTCTTCGGGGCTAGGATTGGTGTCCACTTGCGTCATGAAATCGCCAGGAAGATGACGTCATAATGTACTTGCCCGGTATCTGTCGCAAAGATTTACTGCGACCAAAAGCAAGAATGCAATGATTATCAGGAGCTATGATTTCGTTGGAGCGACTTGACATTTTGCCGAACAGTTTCTTCCCTAATTAAAATGATTTCGTTGACTGTGTGAGTGCACACCATTTTACAAACACTGATTCACCAACACACCTGCGTAACGAGATACAACTCTTCATATCATTTTCAAAAAAAAAAGAGTTGAAAAGAAGCTTCTTGCGCATGTATTCATACGCACACTAACTAGAACGGGATTAAAATTCACTCACAAAAGATGGTTTTAAGAAAGGTATTGTTTGTGTCATTTCCGAGTACTAGCTGCTACTTCCGTGCCTCGTTGGTTTACAAGTGAGGGCTTGTGACACGCTTACTTTAGTCATGATAAAGTGAAAAAAAAAAAACATTTATTAAAATAATAGTTGCTAACTATCAAGCAATTTTTGAAATTAATAATAGGAAGTGGCATTTTAACAAAAAAAGGTAGTCCATTCTTTCTCGATATAGTGGGGGTTTGTATTACGGTTCAGGAGTCTCCCCTCAATACTTAATGAAGATGGTTTCTTATGGTATCTTCGTGGTCAAGGACGAGTTAAGACCTAAGATTCACCCAAGGCTAACAGCTAATTGCGTTGCATGTGAATACATGTTTGAAACAATTCGTTTCGAAAATGTGCATAAAATAAAATGTGGAAAAAGGTCTTAAACGAACAACAAAGGTCTTAAACGAACAACAAAGGTCTTAAACGAACAACAAAGGTCTTGAGTTTACAACTTGCGTTGGTTGGCCACACCACTATACAAGATGGCATGACCGTCCCGTAGACTGAAGAGTTCATGCGTTGGTTGGCCACACCACTATACAAGATGGCATGACCGTCCCGTAGACTGAAGAGTTCATGCGTTGGTTGGCCACACCACTATACAAGATGGCATGACCGTCCCGTAGACTGAAGAGTTCATGAGTTGGTTGGCCACACCACTATACAAGATGGCATGACCGTCCCGTAGACTGAAGAGTTCATGCGTTGGTTGGCCACACCACTATACAAGATGGCATGACCGTCCCGTAGACTGAAGAGTTCAAGGCAAACGTCCCCGGCAACAAGGGATGACTTCAGGTGTCCGTCAATGGATGCCAGGTTTTTTTTTTTTTAGGATGTGAAAAGATGGCCTCGGGCCTTAAAAAAAATGTGCATCGTCTCGTGGAACTGGCAGGTTCGAATCCTTCAACCTGCCACGTTAAATCAATGTCTTTACTGACGGGGGAACGCGAGCCTGCATGGATTTTATGCGTTAGGCGTCTAGGAGAGCTCAAACGGTCACTTTTTACCTCTTTGCTTTACGCTCCATTTTTAAAACACATGTAAGTTGCGATGGCTGGAGGGGGACTGCGCAGGGCACGGAGAGAAGGCTAAACAGCATTTGTGGGGCACCGGGATTTAGTCATAGGAGAAGTGTCTGGATTTCAGGGGTAGCTTTTTTTTCTCTTTTTTTATTAAATTTAAAGTATGCATTGAAAGAGCCTTTTTAGAAATAATACACGAATGCGTGCGACTACGTGGGAACACATCTCTTTACGGGTATGGCTTTTTATTTTGTGTATAATTTTGTAAAATATGTTTTGATACACTGCTTGTACACGTTGATCATCAAATGGAAGTCCATGTGAAGTGACGGAAGTAAAACTAAACTAAAGACTGATTCTGTGTCAAATCGATGATTAAACAAAAACCAGAAAACCCAAGTTTTCGCTAAATATGGAAATTTCATTTCGCTATTATTAAAACTCGTGGGAAATTTTTAGGAATCTCCTTGCTGGCAACGGTGTACCAGGGTGTGTGGAAACTTAAAATATAAAGACAGGATAATAAAAGGAGAACGTTTCGACTAAGAGCCTTCTTCAGCAGACGGGACAAAAGAAAAAGCAACAAAAAAAAAAACACACAAAAAACAATAGAAAACAGTTCAAAATCTTAATTTTTTTAAAGTTGACCACGAATGCTTTGTCATTGCCGGAAATTGGGATTTCTAAAACCTTAATATGTGTATTACTTTAAACTGTTTGTCCTGTCTTTCTATTTCAAGCTTCCACATACCTTGTTCCACTATTCCCTTTACACAGCTTGAACGCAGTGCTTCATTTATTACGAGATATGCTTCTGGATCAAGTTAATTTGTTTCATGTTAAACAAGTGAAATACTTCTATTGTTTATTTATTGTAAATTTGCTCATAAGATCGTTGGTATCTGTCCACGGACCAAAAGGGTCGTGCATACTGCTATTCTGGATAATGCTTATGAGAGAAGACGTGACAGCCCTAGCGATGCCTTTATGGCACCAAGGGGTAGGAGTGGCCATAAAAATGTGAGAACCACTGCTTTAGCAGCAACAACAACACAAAAACTAATAATAATCAGGGTGTTTGGTCATGCGGGACGCGAACTTACTCATAACAATTATTTCTATCCCTTGATCACACAAGTTGAGATCCCTCGATACAAATGATCGTCTAGCTGTGTCCAAAATCCAGATAAAATGCAACACTACGAATCATACATTTGCAGCTGTGTATTGATTTAATAAATGCCATCTTCTTCTCAACAGATTTTAATATCACGGTTAAAGGTCAAGGACCACTTCCATACACCAATCATATCCGGTTCAACCCCACCCTATATCTTATTTGCTTTGTATTGTAAATACAATAATAATGCCTAATACACTTCTTGCTGCGTTTTTAAATTTTTTGTTTTTATTATTATTTCGTTTTGACGTCATGTTAAGGTTAAAGGCAAACATTTGCGAAGCGAGAGGTGCGTGTGGGCGGGCGGTCAGAGGTATTGAAGATCTCTAGTGCCAGCTATAGAGAGTATTATATTGCACGCCCACACTTCCATTCACGGAGTAATGGGGGAACAGTTAAGAAGTACACCATGTAATCTGAGTTTTCGCGCTAAACGAGCCGCATAATAAGCCTGTTAAATGAAAGCAAAGTACGGGATCAGAAATTGACGCCGTAGGGGGCTTGTGTGATAGAAGAATCGTAGGCAGACTACCATTGGGGACTGCAGTTTTATGGTTACACAGGAGAGTCCCCCCAGTCAATTTACTTTTGCATTTTCTATTGATGTCGACATATTTCCTAACAATTTTATTAAACGGTCGGTAATTTCTTTTTTTTTTCAATACTTCGATTTCTCTTATATTAGTTCAATATCGGACATGGAACCCCTGGCGTAGGCCTATAATCCCAGAATTAAGGTTTCATTTGA
Organism: Lymnaea stagnalis; assembly: GCA_964033795.1. NCBI lineage: Eukaryota > Metazoa > Mollusca > Gastropoda > Lymnaeidae > Lymnaea > Lymnaea stagnalis. Next base: position 1,066,870 of record CAXITT010000028.1, on the reverse strand, counting down.
TTCAATAAAAAAATCAAAGAAGAATGATGTTCCCTTTTTCCGACAGTTTTTAACATTGTGTATCCCAAAATATGTATGCTTCAGACCTCCTCAATGAGAAGGCCTCTATCCTGACTCTGATCTCCTAGCTTAGAAGATGTACTCTACCTTTAACCATTTTTTAGGGGGGGGGGGGGGGCTTTTTAAAAAAAATAAAAAAATCAACAAACAAATAATGTTTATTCAAAAAAAAAAAAAAAAAAAAAAAAATTCCTTGCTTAGAAATTGTACTCTATCTTTAACCACTTTTTAGGGGGGGGGGGGTGGCTTTTTAAAAAAAATGAAAAAATCAACAAACAAATAATGTTTAATACAAAAAAAAACAAAAGACAAAAAAAGCTCTTACCACCGTCCAAAGTAATGGGATTGACAGGGCGGGGCGGTATAATAGAGTCTCGTGGTTCAATCTGGGATTGCGCTAGGTTCTTTCAACTTCACATATCAATACACAATCACACCACTCAGGCGCAAACTGCTCTTTGGCTCGCGTTCCACATCAATTAATTGCCTTCGTGTTGTCAACAGGATTGTTTACGTTGCCGAGTACAAGTTCAAGTGACAATCGTTTATCCTCCCATCTGCACTTGTTGATTCACCGACTTCCTCCATGCATTTCCGCTTTCCTTTTATACATAGTGTACTAACGCACACACACACACACGCCCGCACGCACGCAGAGCTTAATATAGACCCACCCATATGTATATATATATATATATAGATATGTGTTGTTATAGGAAGAGTCAAATGACGGTCAATTTTGTTAGTAAGCGGTTGTGTGTTGGAGGTGTGGCCCCAGTCGACTTAAACAAAGCCGTGTTGTCCCCACTCAGATCTGTCAAAGTCCACCCTCAGTATAAACAAAGGTCGAGCGAACAACACTCGGAGTGTCGCCAGAAATAGTGAACGGGGGACTTAACGACCGGGCGATATCTTTACGATAACTTTTAGTGGCCGGGTTTCCTCGGTGGAGCCCTTCCACAGGGCGGGAGGAGTTAGAATTATATCATTGTCTAGCGCAGCGGCACTCAACCTGTTTGTCGCGACCCCTTTAGGGGAAAGGGGGGGGGGTCGAACGACCCTTACACATGGATCGCCAAAGACCATCGGAAAACAAATGTTTATGAACTAGCAACGAAAATAATTTTATGGTTGGGGATCACCACAACACGAGGAACTGTATCAAAGGGTCGCGGCACTAGCAAGGTTGAGAACCTCTGGTCAAGCGCTTTCACACAAAATAATGGGCTACATCATGGCTATTCGTCTGGCAACAACAAAATATTAAAGAGAATTGAAAAGGCTGGCCTAAATGGGTCTTTATGGGGGAGATATAAAATAAAGTCAGACATTATTTAAATCCCACCCTTCGTTAGTCGTCAATACACCTTGGTGCACTGCTTATCACAATGAAAGTATCGTCATAGGACCTTGGTGCACTTCTTATCACAATGAAAGTATCGTCATAGGACTTTGGTGCACTGCTTATCGCAATGAAAGTATCATCGTAAGACCTTGGTGCACTGCTTATCACAATGAAAGAATCGTCATTGGACCTTGGTGCACTGCTTATCACAATGAAAGTATCGTCATAGGACCTTGGTGCACTGCTTATTACAATGAGAGTATCGTCAATACACCTTGGTGCACTTCTTATCACAATGAAAGTATCGTCATAGGACCTTGGTGCACTGCTTATCACAATGAAAGTATCGTCATAGGACTTTGGTGCCCTTCTTATCACAATGAAAGTATCGTCATAGGACCTTGGTGCACTGCTTATCACAATGAAAGTATCGTCATAGGACCTTGGTGCACTGCTTATCACAATGAAAGTATCGTCATAGGACCTTGGTGCACTGCTTATTACAATGAGAGTATCGTCAATACACCTTGGTGCACTTCTTATCACAATGAAAGTATCGTCATAAGACCTTGGTGCACTGCTAATCACAATCAAAGTATGGCCTGGGTCCAAGAAAACAGTTTGCCAGACGAAGTAGGTTGTCAGTGGGTTATGTCATACATGATGAGAATGGCGGTCTCCAGGGATGGGCTTCAAGGCAAGTACTCTCAACAAAAAAATCAGCCCTTCGTAGTTCAAGAATGAAAAGAACTATGTTCAAACTATGTACAAAGGTAGTGTACCTGGATGTCGTATATTCTGTAACTCTGTGTACCTACCTTTATTCTTTTCTTTTTTTTTTTTTTTGGTATAGAGTAGTTTAGATCATACTTACTGCATGACGACACTAAAGTGTACTGTTAAAATGCTACACCGTCGCTTAAAGTAAAGTAATATATGTCTCTATTGGTGCACTATACTCTATACCCATTGTATTAAATGGGCATACGGCATAAAAATCTTATAATTCGGGGCCTTCACTAAAATATGCAGACATTCTACAAAGAAAAATTTAATTTCCTTCTACTTACACACTAGTTGACCACGGAATGAGCATGGCAATGACTTGGGTTTCCCACTAAAGGCTACAGTGTTGTAGATGCCTTCCATTTTTTTTTTCTGTCTTGTCCAGGAGCTAGCCCCTAACCACATCCCCAAACCAAAAAAGTATTATTTTTAATTTTTAAAAAAAAAAAGAGTTAACAAAAGCTTGACACTCGAAGACCATTTGTGAAATTAGTAAAAAAATATACGAAAAGGCCAGAGGTAACATAATTTCGGTAGTGTAAACAAACCGACACATATAGCAAACCGAGAAACTATCAAATTTACTTGAAAGCTGAAGTCAAACATTTAAATGCTAACAAAAAAAAAGTTGGAAATATAACAAGCCCGTTACTATATCCAGGCCTGAGTTTAACCGCACCATTCATATATCCAGGCCTGAGTTTTGAACTTCTATTTAAACCTCCATTAAGCTTTAGGTTACCGCGGGCGGATTCTGTTATCACCAAGAGTTGTTCAAACGATTAATCCCAAGGGATGAATGAGAATCTCAAAATCCTGTCAGCCAAAGAGGCCAACCCCTTAAGGGCCCCACCCTGTAAGCAACAGTATCGCAGCGGCAACTATTTTGTTGGTCGGGGGTCGGGTGTGGGGGGACGCCAGTGTTTCGATTCGTGGTCGCCCCGGTGAATCATTCAGTCTAAGACTACCTATAACATGATACCTCCACGGGGATCGTCCTTACATTTCAAAGCCTGAAAAGAACATTAAGTTGCATTGGTAGGAGCCCGCTAATCCTTCGATTAAACCTAATGTGGCGACTTATAAACGATGCTTGCCTGTCTCATGCAAGCGGGCCTCAGACAGGAATTATCTAGCTTTCTCCTTTATTTTTATTCATTGTAAGCGCCTAAATAACAGTTTGTATCTCGGCCAGACCACACCGAGGCTTGGCTTCAAGGATAATGACATTACTAGAGGGATATTGTATTGTTTATTTATTTCAGAAACCTAGGGACACATGGCTCACCGGTCGACCAAGACTGAGATAGATCCACAATGCAGAGAAGGATTTACACCAGTTGGGGGTTCGCGCGTGGAGGCGGAAAGCAATGGATCGATCTGAATGGAAGGATGTGGTGAAACAGGCCAGGGCCCCACACGGGCTGTAGCGCCACTGATCATGATGATGATTATTATTTATTTATTTACAATGTTTCTATTTTATCCCCAACTCGACAAGTACAATCATTTGTCAATTGTTGACACATGGCGCGAGCTTTGACCAACCACACAATGGTCATACCGGAGTGCGCAGGTAGACCCGAGTGAGGTGTCCGCACTGCCAAGACAGCATGGCAGTACCGGTATAGCTTGATCACCCTCTCGGCATGTCTTCATATGCCCAAAGGCTCATAAAAGCGTGTAACAGTGAAGACTCGTATCACTGACGTTGTAGGCTATGTACAAGAAACTGAGTCAACGGTCTTGAGTCTTAACTATTTAAACTAAAATAGACGGGGTAAAATATATAGAGTAAGGGGAACCTATGGATCGGACATACCTTTTTTGTGTAGCACTCGTCCCCAATTGGGGATAGATTATATTCCACTTTTTGGTGCTCAGTCCCTTATCCTCTGGCCCCAGAAGCTGTAGCATGTGCAGCAGTCCCAGAAGCTGTAGCATGTGCAGCAGTCAGACCACGGAAAACAGATTGGAGTAGCCGGCAAAACGAGTTGGAAATTCAAGCCCTCACTAAACCATGGCTTAGCCCCATTGTTTGTGAAGACTTGACACGGTGAAATGCGCCGAAGAATCACTAAAAGAAATGAATAAGACAAAGTATGGGGAAAAGCAGGGGGAACAAAGAACGCAAAAAAAAAAAAAAAGCCTTCATCAGCGAACAAACAAAAAAAAAAAAAGAAATAAATAAAAATAAGACTTAGTTGAATTGTGAAATTCGAGAGGGCGGCACAAGGAATGCCACTAGCATCACTAGCTGGTCAATTTAAAAAAAAAAAATAAAAAAGAAAGAAAAAAAAAAAAAAAAAGCCTTCATCAGCGAACAAACAACAGTAAAAACAGAATTAAATAAAAATAAGACTTAGTTGAATTGTGAAATTCGAGAGGGCGGCACAAGGAATGCCACTAGCATCACTAGCTGGTCAATTTAAAAAAAAAAAAAGAAAAAAGGTCGGAATGAAATAACGTCACGATTTGAAATCATAGCTGAAATCTACAATCAAGTGAGTTTAGTGAGTACCGCTTGGTGTTAAAGGCTCCACTAGCAGTAGCTACTACTATGTGTTTATAGCCTGTGTGTTGACATAAGTTCGGCTCACCCTGCACAATGTGGAGCCTAAGCGTACATCCCTTATTCCCCCCCCCCCTATTTTTTTTTTTTTTTTGGATTTAAAAACTTCCAACACTAAGCTTGTTCTTGTTCGGTGGGTCATCGTCCAACCACGGCTTCTCTTAAACGGTCTAGAAGGTACTACAAGGATACGGATAGTTCTCGCTTGTCCTTCTAGACTAAAGTTTATACTCTAGAAACTTCGTACAACCCCCAGACTATAAATACGTTAGATCTACGAGAGATACACAAGACCCACGAGACTCACGCCATTGTGACTGTGTGTGGATTAGTATGTTTAACTTTTCTTATACGTTTTCACGTGCTGTAAGTTAATTGTTCTCTATATATTTTATTTTGTACTTTTCCAACGGAACTGTTGGCTTAATTAAACTGAGTATTATTTTAGACATAGATTTGGCATAGTTTTACTTTGTACACGTTTCAGTCCGTTGTTTCCCGTTGTTCATCCAACGAGCCAAATCTTAAAACGGATTAAATTTCTTAAACCTCATAACGGTAGTTACATTTGGCGGCTAGAGACATTGTCAAGGATATCAAAAATGCTTCAAAAACTGCACGAACAGGTATGACCTCTAACAAGTTAGGTCCTTAATTGCATTCTGTCTTGGGCAGACACCTAGGGGCAGACGGCTCAGGAGTCGACCAAGCCTGAGATGGATCGACGATGTAGAGGACTTACACCAGTTGGGGGTTCGCATAGGAGGAGGAAAGCCACGGATCGCTCTGATTGAAGGATGCGGTGGAGCAGGACAGGGCCCCACAAGGGCTGTAGCGCCACTGACGATGATGATTCTATCTTGAGACAGGTATTCGACAGACTCCCTCTGAGCCTTCTTAACAAATATTTTGACCATGAGGCAGGGTAGTTACTGGAAAGAGCGTTGAACATCGACATGGTGTTAGGCAGCCATGAAGAACTCTTCGCATATGTCGACCAAACCAGTGCCTTCGACACACTCAGCAGCAACGTTCTTTGGAAGATCATGGGGAAAATATGGATGCCCAATAAAGTTTATAGCACGTCGCATCCATTCGACAAAGGTATCTAGACTCCAGTTCGTGACTTTTGAGATGCGTTTTAACCATGCTCCCCAGTCAACAAAAGGCGTCACAATGTTGACCCGATGATGACCCCTTCGACCCAGGGAGGCTCCCAGCTAAACCAAAGGCCTCGACCGATTTCACCAGGGACTTTCCGTTGGTAACTGTAATGGATCCGCGGCTGACATGCCATGCCGTGTTGAACGTTTCTCCAATGCCAATGCTTTCACGGGCTTCTGTCTCACACAAAGGTAACGAACATAAACATAAAGCTAAATGTGTCCGACACGAGGCTTACGTTCAAGTTCTTGGATCATTTAACACACAATATTAATTGAGTCTACAAGACGCAATTAAAAAATATAATACATTGTGCCTGTTTATATATATTATATATATTGATACACCGTAATTTTTGTTTGTTTTTACAACATAACATACAAACACAGAGTTGCTAGAATCTGTTTCATATATGTAATTCGTTACAGATTACCAGATTACATATGACTTTTCCCCACATAGATGCATTTTGTGTCAACAGGGATTAATGTAAGCTAGTACTCCAAGTTTTCACATATTATATAAACTTTCTTAACACCTAAGGCAGTTGCTCTTAACCTTGTTGGAGGTACTGAACCCCACCAGTTTCATATGCGCATTCACCGAACCCATATTAATTTTTCATATTAGGAAAAATATAATATATGTTTTTTTCTTGTTTTCCGCCGAACCCCTGAGACTGACTCACCGAACCCCTGGGTTCGATCGAACCCAGGTTAAGAACCACTGACCTAAGGAGTAGAGGCCGACCGACAGTGATTTTCTGATTTCGGCCGAAGCCGAAAAAGGCCGAAAGTTATTTTTAACTTTCGGCCGAAACCGAAGCCGAAACCAAAATGAAATATTTTAAATTCGTTCCCGCATACATTCTGCATTCATCGAAAATGATGGGGAAAGTATAAATATTTACATTCTTTTTATAAAAAATGAGATAATCGTGAATATTAATAAATAAACATCTAATATAACATCTTGTTGTTAAAGATCATTTAGTTTGTTCAAAAAGATCGCTAAGTTTGTTCTTAAAGATCATTGATTATGTTCTTAAATATAACTTAGTTGTTCTTAAAGATCATTCAGTTTTTTCTTAAAGATCATTTAGTTTGTTTGTATAGATCTTTTAGTTTGTAATTAAAAATCGTTTAGTTTGTTTTTAAAGATCGCTTATTTTGTTGTTGAAGATCGCTTAGTTTTTTAATCAAGATCGTTTAGTTTGTTCTTACAGATAATTGATTTTGTTCCATAAAATCGATTAGTTGTTCTTAAAGATCTTTTAGTTTGTTCCTAAAGAACATTTAGTTTTCTGTTAAAGATCGCTTAGTTTATTCTTATAAATCATTTAGTTTACTATTAAAGATCATTTGTTTTGTTCTTAGAGATCATTTAGTTCGTTCTTAAAAATCGCTTAGTTTGTGCTTTAAGATCGTTTAGTTTGTTTTAAATATCGTTTAGTTTGTTCTTAAATGTCGCTTAGTTTGTTGTAAAATATCGTTTAGTTTGTTCTCAAAGATCGCTTGATTTGTTCTTAAAGATCACTTTATTTGTTTTTAAAGATCACTTTATTTGTTTTTAAAGATCGTTTAGTTTGTTCTTAAAGATCGTTTAATTTGTTCTTAAAGATCGTTTAGTTTGTTCTTAAATGTCGCTTAGTTTGATGCTAAATATCGCTTTTGCTGAGAATTAGATGACCGAAAATCTCAGTCACTTTCGGTCGGATGGCCAAAAGTCTAAGTCAATTTCGGCCGAAACCGAACAAAAATGAAAGTTAACTTTTCTCTTTCGGCCGAAACCGAAATTGAGCCGAAAGTTAACTTTCAGTTTCGACCGAAACCGAAACTTGGCCGAAAGTGATAAAATGGCCACTTTTGGCGCCGAAACCGAAGCCGAAATTCGGTCGGTCTCTACTAAGGAGTTCATAGTCATAGCAGTAAGCAACCAGCCCCCGATTAAACCATTAATCATCAACCAGGGATTTATTTCGCCTTAATGGCCATGAAAACAGACCAATTTGATATCGAGTGGATGGTAGGGTCGACTCTCCTACTAATATTTATTTTTTTTATTTTTTTTTTCAAGACTTTTATTTATACACTTTTGAATGACGGTCGCTCAGATTTCCAACGGCCTATAAAAATCGCCCGTTGCATCAAAGGAAATCGCTTATAGTTCCGCTATCTTCGATCAGCCAGAGTGTAGGTGAACAGCTTTCGTCGGCTTTCAGCACGGAAATGTGAGAGCTCATCTCGTTTATCTCATACACCGTCGGCACGCACGGGGGGTAGAGCATGAATCTTAGTTGACGGCAGATCAGACGCTCTTAGGGCAGGTCATGAAATCTTAGGTCACTTGACGTCATTTAGTCATAGAGCCCAGAAGGGGAAGGAAAAAAAAAAGAGGGGGGGAAGGGGGTGTTCAAGTGATCTCAAGCTAGACAGAAATGGACTTCTAAATCGTTTAGTCATGAAATCTTATGAGAAGTGTCTCATTTAGAATTTAATGAAAGAGCAGTTGTAGACCATAGTATCTTAGGTCAAGTGATCTAATTAAAATTGAAATGAACTAGATGTAGACCATAAAATGTTAGGTCAATCATCTAATAATTTAAGCAGCTATAGACTAGACCATAAAATCTTAGGCCAAGCGATCTAATAATTTAATGTGCTAGCTGTAAACATTGGCTTACACCAGTGGTCGGCAAACTCATTAGTCAAAAGAGCCAAAATAACCAGCAGCAGGGCGATTAAACAGTTTTTTAGAGCCTAATTTATTTTCAGGAATCTATCCAGATCCATGTACTTCGGAGTCAAAACCGAATTGTGGCCGACTGGGCGAGCCGCACTCAGGTCACTAGAGAGCCGCACGCGGCTCGCAAGCCGGCATTTTCCAACCACTGAGTTAGACCAAACGATCTAATAATTTAAGTAGCTGTAGGCCGTAGGATCTTAGGTCCAGTGATCTCAATTTGAGGTTAGGAGATGATTGCACATTATTTGAGATTCTTTATTGATTTTAATAAATTAACTTAGAAACGTTCTAAAGATAAATTTATCTATTTATTGCATGAAAAAAAAAACCCACCAAAAAAACAAAAAACAAACAACAACAAAAAAAACAACAAAAAAACCACAAAAAAACAGGAAGATAATGAAAGTTATTCAAAGAATTGTATAATTGGTTACTTGACTTTTCATTGTATAGTTTAATAAACTGAATAACTGTAATCACTTATGATTTGAAAGTCGGTTACGAATAAGTAATATTCTTCGGGTTTGTTTGTGTGTGCGTGTGTATGCTTGCATGCGTGTTTGTTTGTGAGTGAGTGTGTGTGCTTGTGTGAGTGTGTGCGTAAGTGTAATGAATCAAGAACAAAGGCAAAGAAGGGGAAAAAAAAAGTTAGGTCCCATCTTATGTGGTGGGCACTAGTATCAGGTTGAAATGTAAAAAATGAAGTCCTACGATTTGGAGCTATAATTTTATCATCTTGTAAAACAGTTGTCACTTTTATCCCGGCGCTGGAATTCGACCGATTCGCACCGATCCTGCAGAACCGATACCAAATTATTGGTTGAGTTCGGCTGCAGCTCGGTGAATCGGTGAACAGCTTGTTAAAATGAAATTGTATTCCGCCTTCTGTCTGAACTGGGTACCCAATGTTGGAATTTAAAAAAAAAAAAAAAATAATAATAATTTGACATTTCATTATCTCGATCGTCTGCGCCACACCAGCGCCTGTTGAGATGTTCATTCCGTACATAGGTGGACAAAATTTGACGCAACTTTGTGCCTGATATTTATTGATTCATTTCATAAAACTCATTACACTTTTTTATATGAACGTCTGTTTTCTTATAAACTTCACTTGCGATAAGCTGGTGCCATGATAATGTTCGTTGATCGTGTGCGAGCCAGCGATCTTTTAGCGAATTAGCTGGAGAGCGGGAAAAGGATGGCAATACGTTAGATTTTTTTTTTATATGGGGGGGGGGGGAAGGAAGGAAAGAAAACCAAAATTTTTTTTTTTTAACCCAAAA
>CAXITT010000028.1:972688-1049498 GCA_964033795.1 Lymnaea stagnalis | reverse complement strand
CAGTGTTATGGCTATTGAACAGAGCAGAAGAACTGGAAACCATGGCCATTTAGATGTCCAACTAGAGCAGTGTTATGGCTATTGAACAGAGCAGAAGAACTGGAAACCACGGCCATTTAGATGTCCAACTAGAGCAGTGTTATGGCTATTGAACAGAGCAGAAGAACTGGAAACAACAGCCATTTAGATGTCCAACTAGAGCAGTGTTATGGCTATTGAACAGAGCAGAAGAACTGGAAACCATGGCCATTTAGATGTCCAACTAGAGCAGTGTTATGGCTATTGAACAGAGCAGAAGAACTGGAAACCACGGCCATTTAGATGTCCAACTAGAGCAGTGTTATGGCTATTGAACAGAGCAGAAGAACGGGAAACCACAGCCATTTAGATGTCCAACTAGAACAGTGTTATGGCTATTGATCAGAGGAGAAGAACTGGAAACAACAGCCATTTAGATGTCCAACTAGAGCAGTGTTATGGCTTTTGAACAGAGCAGAAGAACAGGAAACCATGGCCATTTAGATGTCCAACTAGAGCAGTGTTATGGCTATTGAACAGAGCTGAAGAACGGGAAACCACAGCCATTTAGATGTCCAACTAGAGCAGTGTTATGGCTATTGAACAGAGCAGAAGAACTGGAAACCACGGCCATTTAGATGTCCAACTAGAGCAGTGTTATGGCTATTGAACAGAGCTGAAGAACGCGAAACCATGGCCATTTAGATGTCCAACTAGAGCAGTGTTATGGCTATTGAACAGAGCAGAAGAACTGGAAACCACGGCCATTTAGATGTCCAACTAGAACAGTGTTATGGCTATTGAACAGAGCAGAAGAACTGGAAACCACAGCCATTTAGATGTCCAACTAGAACAGTGTTATGGCTATTGAACAGAGCAGAAGAACTGGAAACCACAGCCATTTAGATGTCCAACTAGAGCAGTGTTATGGCTATTGAACAGAGCAGAAGAACTGGAAACCACAGCCATTTAGATGTCCAACTAGAGCAGTGTTATGGCTATTGAACAGAGCAGAAGAACTGGAAACCACAGCCATTTAGATGTCCAACTAGAGCAGTGTTATGGCTATTGAACAGAGCAGAAGAACTGGAAACCACAGCCATTTAGATGTCCAACTAGAGCAGTGTTATGGCTATTGAACAGAGCAGAAGAACTGGAAACCACAGCCATTTAGATGTCCAACTAGAGCAGTGTTATGGCTATTGAACAGAGCAGAAGAACTGGAAACCACAGCCATTTAGATGTCCAACTAGAGCAGTGTTATGGCTATTGAACAGAGCAGAAGAACTGGAAACCACAGCCATTTAGATGTCCAACTAGAGCAGTGTTATGGCTATTGAACAGAGCAGAAGAACTGGAAACCACAGCCATTTAGATGTCCAACTAGAGCAGTGTTATGGCTATTGAACAGAGCAGAAGAACTGGAAACCACAGCCATTTAGATGTCCAACTAGAGCAGTGTTATGGCTATTGAACAGAGCAGAAGAACTGGAAACCACAGCCATTTAGATGTCCAACTAGAGCAGTGTTATGGCTATTGAACAGAGCAGAAGAACTGGAAACCACGGCCATTTAGATGTCCAACTAGAGCAGTGTTATGGCTATTGAACAGAGCAGAAGAACTGGAAACCACGGCCATTTAGATGTCCAACTAGAGCAGTGTTATGGCTATTGAACAGAGCAGAAGAACTGGAAACCATGGCCATTTAGATGTCCAACTAGAGCAGTGTTATGGCTATTGAACAGAGCAGAAGAACTGGAAACCACGGCCATTTAGATGTCCAACTAGAGCAGTGTTATGGCTATTAAACAGAGCAGAAGAACGTGAAACCACAGCCACTTAGATGTCCAACTAGAACAGTGTTATGGCTATTGAACAGAGCAGAAGAACTGGAAACAACAGCCATTTAGATGTCCAACTAGAATAGTGTTATGGCTATTGAACAGAGCAGATGAATTTTTTTCTTCTAAATGAGCAATGTTAAAGCAACTACGTTACGATAACACATTTTTTTTAGTAGACCGAATAATTTATTCATATAAAAAATATATATAAAAAGATGAAAGCTAAAATAAACACACAGGTCCTGTGCTTGAACACACCCGAAGCCTCTAGTTATATAATAATGTAATTTTGTAATTATATATGGCAGGCAGTTGTTTACAATTTCTCCATTGAATTTATATGGTTCTGCAATGGGGCAAAACTCTTTTCAACAGCGTAAGAGACTCACTTACATTAATTATCATACAATAAAAACAATGATATTATCCATCAGGGGCACAATGTCCCATGACGTAAAAACTGTAAAATTCTAACTAATACTTGTCTTAAGTTAATGCTAAGTTGTTTCAACTTTTTTTTTCCTTCTTGAATGAGAATAATTTTATAGCACAGAGTTAACCCCGTAATTAATTAGCGTCCACTATGTATGGAAGTGTGATCAAAACAGTAGATTTAAGCTTATAGTAGCGAAATTGAACTACAATGTAAACTACTATGAGAAGACAATTCAATACTCACGGCTACATCAAAGAATCTTGTCAGCTTGGTGTTGGCAGAGGCACACAGTTTTATGGGTAGAATAGCACTACTTTTTGATAAACAGTTCAATGATGTGTTGGTAGATAGGGCAGCAAGTCTGCCTCGTGGAAACTACAATCTCAAAGCTGTCAGTTCGCCGCACGACAGAGCAAAAACAATGAACTCGCCAACGACTTAGCTGGTCCTCTACTATATAGCCGGGGGGTCACGGCTCGCTCTCTCTGTCCATCGGGCTACGGTCGTGGTGTGAGGGGTGGGCAGGGAAGCGGTCAGGCGGCCGAATGTTGCCTTCGTGGGGAGGGAGAGAGATGAAAGCTCAGGGAAAGAGGACGAAAAAAAAAACATAACAAGGTATTCAATAGTCGAGATGAACGCGATGGTAGCGCAGGGTAGCTGCTTCACTGTCTAGGCAATGGGATCTAACTCGAGTCCTGTTAACAGGTCATGGGGGATTGTGGGGGGGGGGGGTGTCAATGAACGCGATGGTAGCGCAGGGTAGCTGCTTCACTGTCTAGGCAATGGGATCTAACTCGAGTCCTGTTAACATGTCAATGGGGATTTGGGGGGGGGGGGTGTTCAATAATCTGCAATATCTACTAATTTGTTTTGGGTATGTTGAAATGCCTTGCTGCAATGTCTACGAATTGTGTTTGGTATAATAAAATGATGTGCTGCAATGTCTACCAATTAATTGTGTTGGGTACCTTAAAATGATGTGCTGCAATGTCTACCGATTAATTGTGTTGGGTACCTTAAAATGATGTGCTGCAATGTCTACCAATTAATTGTGTTGGATACGTTAAAATGATGTGCTGCAATGTCTACCAATTAATTGTGTTGGGTACCTTAAAATGATGTGCTGCAATGTCTACCAATTAATTGTGTTGGGTACATTAAAAGTATGTGCTGTAATGTCTACCAATTAATTGTGTTTGGTACGTTAAAATAATGTGCTGCAATGTCTACCAATTACTTGTGTTGGGTACGTTAAAATAATGTGCTGCAATGTCTACCAATTACTTGTGTTGGGTACCTTAAAATGATGTGCCGATAGCAGACGAACCCGTGAGCAAATGGCTGGTGCCAGCATGAGATCAATACGTCTCGTAGCCAGCAGTCGCTGGTCATGAAGCCACGGGAATCTAAAACGTTGGTCCATTTCTGCACATGGCTAGTAAGACCACGGTACAGCTGGCAAGTAGTCGGCTATTGAAAGGACGTGTAGCGCCAATAGTTACGACCTGGGACATATTAGTCAACCCGTATCTTATTAAGTCGTTATGCAATATATATCATCAATAATGATGTACACAACCGAGTACAAAAAAGTCCACTGAACATCATAAGGGGGCGCAATGTCTCTTATTCTATTATTAGACCTTCGGGACGGTACGTGACTTATGGGCAGATTACTCCTTGACCCAGTCCTAATGCCATCTTCTTAATTCATAGGGCTACCACGCCATCATTCTCTGTAACACGATCCTAGTTCAGACCATGAGGATCTTGTACGTCGAGGATGGTCCGCAGCGGCTTTCTTGTGGCGGCAATGGGTATTCGCGCGTGCACTTCAGAAACCGCCTTCCCCACGTGTTGAATCTGTTTCGTTGCATAACTGTCGTTGACCTTAGATGACTTCGCAAATATTCCCCCCAACGCCCCCCTCCCCCACTCTTTTTCGGACTCCTTAATACCGGTAATCACTTAGTCAGGAAGCGTGATGCTAACATTCCCAGGAAAACTCCCGAGCAACTTAGACAGTGAGAGGCACCATGCAGTACAATTAAATTTTTTGAAGATTGTGAATTTTCTACGGCATAATAATAATAATAATAATAATAATAAGCGGTCTTATATAGCGCGTTGCCCTGGGCTGGGCTCACCGCGCGACAGAATTGTTAATCTCAAATAGCATGGACGATGATTAAGGCTGTGATAATCGATTTCGACTGAAGAAAAATATAGAATATACATCGAGGTTCAATTTTCACACGACCCGAATGCTTAATACTGAGAAATAATCTTTCAAAAGAAAGTATGAATCATTGAATGAAAAACTTCTATTTAAGTTACATAAAAATATGTGTATGTTTCAAGTGACGAAAGCCCGGTATGTAACCATCGTGTTAAGCATTTCAAGAGAAGGTTTGCAAGTTACAGTTTGGGCTGTCACTCAGTGCCACCCTAGTGGGGCTCATTCTCATAAAGCCGTGTTCCTCCTATACCATAAGTTATTGACGCTCACACTTTAGGATGACATGGCCTTCCACTAAATTTAAGCCCTAAGTTTAAGCCCAATATAACCTACACGGACCTACACTATCGATTAGGAAACAATGCTCTCGCAATTACTGAAAACACAAGGAATGGGATAAAAAGAAAGACAAAAAAAAAGACAAAAACGGAACAGTTATTGAAAAACTAATCTCGGCAGACCAGAACTCTAGCGGGGATATAGGTCAACCGACAATGATAACCAAATCCGTTTGATATAGGTCAACCGACAATGATAACCAAATCCGTTTGATATAGGTCAACCGACAATGATAACCAAATCCGTTTGATATAGGTCAACCGACAATGATAACCAAATCCGTTTGATATAGGTCAACCGACAATGATAACCAAATCCGTTTGATATAGGTCAACCGACAATGATAACCAAATCCGTTTGATATAGGTCAACCGACAATGATAACCAAATCCGTTTCAAGTTCAGAACTCGGAACTTTTTTTTAAAGAGAATAAAACCAAATAGAATGCATTTTTTTTTTTTCAAATTAATAAAAAGATTTGGTACGTTGACTCCAAAATGTTTAAACCAAATTCACAATTTAACAAAGCTGCAATGTCTGTTTCCTGTTTCATTCTTAAAATTTTACTTCCGTCCACTCGCTTTCCGTTCTTCTGAACTTTGTTTTCGTTAGGGAATTGTGCCCATTCTTATTCTTCAATTTTTACGTAGGATAAATATATATATATATATATATTATATAAAAAGTGAATTTGATTTTTACTCATTTGAGTGTTTTTTGTTGTTGTACCGGTGAAGACATTTGCCGAAGAGTTTGAATGTGTTTTCTGTGTAACCATTATTAAAGCTGAACATAATTTTGTTTTACACAAATTGTTTGTGTCTCATTCATCTTCTTGGAAGCTTTATCGCAGCCCAAAACTTTTATAATTAGTTAATGTAGTCTCCCGAGAGAACTGTAGGCTACAAGTGCCGATCATCATAGTAAATATTAGCTGTACTACCTACAACCCGTCAAAGATGACGGCCATTCAAAAGGGACCTAACCCACAGTGGGGGCCCATGTCCGAAGCCTGTCTAATCCACAATTCGCCACAGTGGGGGCCCATGTCCGAAGCCTGTCTATCCACAATTTGCCACAGTGGGGGCCCATGTCCGAAGCCTGTCTATCCACAATTCGCCACAGTGGGGGCCCATGTCCGAAGCCTGTCTATCCACAATTTGCCACAGTGGGGGCCCATGTCCGAAGCCTGTCTATCCACAATTTGCCACAGTGGGGGCCCATGTCCGAAGCCTGTCTATCCACAATTTGCCACAGTGGGGGCCCATGTCCGAAGCCTGTCTATCCACAATTTGCCACAGTGGGGGACCATGTCCGAAGCCTGTCTATCCACAATTTGCCACAGTGGGGGCCCATGTCCGAAGCCTGTCCATTCACTCTTCGCTACACCATTTATTTTGAAAAATACAAAGTTTATCTTACACCAGTAGTTCTTAACCTGGGTTCGATCGAACCCCAGGGGTATGGTGAGCCAGTGTCAGGGGTTAGGCGGAGGTCCAAAAAAAAATAAATCAGAAAACAAAAAATCATATTTTATTTTATCTATTAAGAAGGGTTCGGTGAATGGTCATATGAAACTGGTGGGGTTCGGTACCTCCAAAAAGGTTAAGAACTACTGTCTTACACGCATATTGAACAAGAATTTGCACGCTGTCTGGTGCATGCTATCTGGTGCACACTGTCTGGTGCACGCTGTCTGGTGCACGCTGTCTGGTGCACGCTGTCTGGTGCACGCTGTCTGGTGCACGCTGTCTGGTGCACGCTGTCTGGTGCACGCTGTCTGGTGCACGCTGTCTGGTGCACGCTGTCTGGTGCACTTTGGGGGAATTTTATTTTCGAGTTACTCAAAATATTGCGAAATCAATCTAAAATGTAATCAAATGCCTTTTTACAAACAAAAACAAAAAAACACATTGCAATATGATTGAGTAGCCTATATATGAAAATGTTTTCTGAAGATCAAAAATGTAAGAAGGCTATAATTCAGGTATTCAAAGACGAACTGAGCAACTTGAATGAACCTAAAGGGCCATACATGTTAAAATTAAATTACTCAAACTTAGAAAACAATTATATACATATTAGTGGCCTACCTGACATTTCTAGTAAAGGTATTTGTATTAAGAATGTTGATAAACTTCATAAGTACACTAAACACTAACTGGATATTAAAGAATCAGCAATGTGTCAGGCCTGACACGACACACGCTCTGACACAATAGACATGTTTGCTATGTGTCAGGCAAGACACGACACACATGTCCTGAAACGGAACACACGTTATGACACTGCACACACGTAACGACACGGCACACACATTCTGACACGGCGCACGCATTCTGGCACGACACGCACGTGGTCTGACACGACACACACACACATTCTTGCACGGAACACACGTTTTAACACGGCGACAATAGACGTAACACGAATCATTTTTAAAACTATAACGCATCTTTTACATTTCTGCAACTTATGCTTCGATCATAAACGTGGGACTCTTTCTGAGGCAGTCAGGCTACAAACCTCCTACACTCACACACAGCAAAAATGCACCAGTACTTACCATTGGTTCCATCGGAGACACGTGGTAACTGACGGACTACCGACTTCAACTTTTCTTGACGTCCATGCAAGACGTGCTCTAAAGATGCTGTTGCACTTCCGGATTCTTCGGTAAAACGATGAATACATATCCGCGTGGCCTCGAAATCCATACTATTGATAACTGGAGCAGTGCTTTTCAGGGCAAAGAATACAGCAACATCTGCCCATTTCTTCTTTAGATCTCTCCCCTTTTATATTCAAAGGAAATATCGGTAAGGTGTTCTGTAAGAACTTGCTGAATACATATTATCTTTCAGTCCAAAGCCGTTGTTGTTGTTGTTGTTTTAATAAAGAGTACGCGGTGACAAATTTAGCCAGTCCTGCTGTTCGTATGGTCTCTGGCTTTACGTTTCTGCGTATCACAGAACTCTCGGGGCAAGCAGTCGCTGTGAGCATTCACTCGTTCGTGGACTCCAGACGTCACATGACTCTTGTAAGCAAACTGGTTTACTGCACGCGGGTAAACATTGGGCTTGTTATAGACTCTGTAACGGAAAAGTGAAGATGGGAAAATTGGGTGTGGATGGGGGAGTCGCCCTGTCATTACTTGGCGTGTGTGATTCTATCGCCTCCTACTGTACGGCTCGTGTTCAAAGGGCAAGGTCAATACTGCTGACTTGTTTATAAGTGAACGCCCTTTGAACAACCTATGACGGATCAAAGAGGACACACGCAACACGGTTTCGCCCTACGACGACCACAAAACCTTTAAACAATTTTTTTTTTTTAAAAAGTGCTACACGTTAACTGATCAATTGATCAGTAAAATGAGATAGCAATGAGATTACGAAGAGGCTATTCGCACCCGGGTACCAGAAGTGAGAGGTTGGGATTAAAGAACTATTTAAAATATTATTGTTGGGTTTGTAAGACAAAATGAGGTATCAAATGAAAGATAATTGAATGTACTATATGTGTGTAAACTTACGTCTTCAGTTAAAATAAAATAAACTACCACAAATGACATCCGAATGGGATTTAGTCTAAAGGGACCCGGGTCCGAATAGCGGCGCACATGGACTAAACCGCTACACCAGTAACCAACGAACGATTATACTTCTTAGTGCTTGTGTTAAACTTACTAACATGCGTTAAAATCTTACACAGACCCTTGTGGGTGACCTTATCATTGTAATAGCCAAGTATCTAGAACTGTAGGTTTCTCAGTCAATGAATACCCCCGAGCGTCCGTGCTTAAAATAGGTACCGGATAATTTCGCACATAACTTTATTGAGACAGCACCGGACGCAATCGCATCTCAAATAGATTCTCAGTTGCAAAAAAAAAAGGACTTCTGAAATAAGCTTAACTCCACGGCATAACTTCTGAAATAAGCTTAACTCCACGGCATAACTTCTGAAATAAGCTTAACTCCACGGCATAACTTCTGAAATAAGCTTAACTCCACGGCATAACTTCTGAAATAAGCTTAACTCCACGGCATAACTTCTGAAATAAGCTTAACTCCACGGCATAACTTCTGAAATAAGCTTAACTCCACGGCATAACTTCTGAAATAATGAAATATCACTAACGGATTATTTCATTTTCCCTTTGGATAATCATGCTGAGTCAACTATTCTAATAAATCATCGTAGCTGTCAACCTTTTTACCCAGCATAATTGTGGCTCGTTATGAAAATATAGGTTTATTCTTAGGTATGATGTTTTTCCACATTTTGAATAACGTGTTTGTGTTAATTCCAGAGTCTGGACACATTCTTTATTGAGTGATTGTCATACTTTGGATCAGTTGTAAAACATTTGTTATCCAGAGTTATCCAACGTGTTTATTGATATTTTATATAATCATATGTCTGTCACTTGAAATAAATTGTTCTGTATACATGTATCTTTTCAGATGATGTCCATTTCCTTCCTTAATTGTTCTTCTTTTTTTTTGATAATTTATTTTATTTTTTTGGTTGTTTTTTTTTCCCATCGAAGGACGTGGCACACGGCTTCTTTTTGAACTGTGTCTTGGCTTCCACCAATTCTTGCAGCCGTGACACACTCAACGTGGGGGCTGACGGACCCGACCAGACCTCTTTATTTGTCAGTGCTGGATCAAGGCTGACAGGTGGTGCTAAACGCACCGGGAAGCATGGGTCGCTAGAGGTCAACACCCATCCCACTTATGCCTCGTATTCTGTCAGTTCAAATGCAGTGGCACCCGCGGCACAACCCACGGGGTCACAAAGCTGCTCTACGCTCACGGTTACCGGACATTTGTCTGAAAGAAATTTCGCCAACGGAAATTTGATCGACGGAAGTTTGGTCGAACGGAAACTCGATGGAATTTTATTTTCAGTTAATGAACACGATCAAATTTTCGTCAAATTTCATTTTGAACACACTATACTATATTATAGTAAAACAAAATAATGCGTTCAAAAAGAAATTTGACGAAAATTTGAACATGGTTAACTGAAAATAATATGTTGTTGTTGTTGTTGTTGTTTTTTAACAACAAAGCTTTTGCTATAACGAATGTCTAAGATGAACACAAAAACTCAAATACTCCACCGACAGGAAATGTAGTAACGTTTCAGTAACAAAACAAAATTTAAAAAAAAAAAAACATTCAAAAAGGGTGGGGGCAGTGGCGTAGCAAGGGGGGGGGAGTGACACTACGAGTTTACTGCACCCGGTGACACCAACTCCAGCTACGCCGACGGGAGGCGATCTATGTTAAACAGAACACGTTCTAAAGATGAACAACTAATAGAGTGTGTTATCACTTTTTGAACGAACAAACCGGAGGTATTTCCAAAGAAAAGACGGAGGTACATCCCTGGAACAAACGGAGCTACATCCCGAGAACAAACGGAGGTACATCCCGAGAACAACCGGAGGTATTTCCAAAGAAAAGACGGAGGTACATCCCTGGAACAAACGGAGCTACATCCCGAGAACAAACGGAGGTACATCCCGAGAACAACCGGAGGTACATCCCGAGAACAAATGGGGGTACATCCCGAGAACAAACGGAGCTACATCCCGAGAACAAACGGAGGTACATCCCGAGAACAACCGGAGGTATTTCCAAAGAAAAGACAGAGGTACATCCCTGGAACAAACGGAGGTAAATTCTGAGAACAAACGGAGGTACACCGCAAGAAAAAACGGAGGTACAACCCGAGAACGGTGAGTTGAAAAAAAAAAGTCTCCAAAAAAAAGTCACAAATTTTGTTGGGAAAAAGTTACAAAAAACGTCACGGGAAAAAAAAGTCCCACAAACATTCAGCCATCGGATATCATAAATAAAGTGTGACAAGAGTGGGGAACAAATGAATGTGTAAATCTTTCGGTCCGACCACACTCCCTTGGGGACAATAATGAGATTTAGTGTGATTACATGAATGTCATTGTACAACAGCTGTGGGGAAGGGGGGGGGCACCTTGGTAAAGTCTGACAAAATTGGGGAACAGAAGAATTTTTATATCTTTCTCTCAAAGTCGTGTTGACCACATTGAGGACAGTGATGCTTTGTCCGAATAGAGTTATCAGTCCACTTGTGCTTTCATTTGATTCGCTTACAATGTGAGATGTGTCGATGAGATCAGACGCATGTACAACTGAGTATTAACAAATCATATTATTAAATGTATGAATTATAATGTGTCTAAATAATATAAATAAGAAACACTTATTTAATACAAAACGAGAATCAAAAAACGATCCAAATAAGCTATTTTAATTTTATATTTACTGTTTTTTCAGTAAATAAATATAGACTGTGCATGGGCTTACAAATATAATTTCATAAACATTGAAAATTAGGCGTTTATATGAAACATATTTGGTGACTTTTTTCTGCCTTTTTTTTTTTTTCAAACAGTGTCACCCATAACGGAGTAGAATTCTGGCGCGTCCCTAGTCTTACTTTGAGTTGAAGCCTGGAGGAGGGCCACCAAGAAGATAAAAGGACGCTTCTCACGCAGGTTATAACCGATTGGTGCCCAAAGTCCATAACATTGAAAATTAGGCGTTTATATGAAACATATTTGGTGACTTTTTTCTGCCTTTTTTTTTTTTTCAAACAGTGTCACCCATAACGGAGTAGAATTCTGGCGCGTACCTAGTCTTACTTTGAGTTGAAGCCTGGAGGAGGGCCACCAAGAAGATAAAAGGACGCTTCTCACGCAGGTTATAACCGATTGGTGCCCAAAGTCCAGAAAGCGGCACTGAATCCGAAAAAAGGCAAATGCTTGCGAAATCTTTATCTAGCATACTGAAGACGAGCATGATGAGACCTCTACCCAATTTCTAGCATGATGAGGCCTCTACCCACTCTCTAGCATGATGAGACCTCTGCCCACTCTCTATCATGATGAGACCTCTGCCCAATCTCTGGCATGATGAGACCTCTGCCCACTCTCTAGCATGATGAGACCTCTGCCCACTCTCTAGCATGATGAGACCTCTGCCCAATCTCTAGCATGATGAGACCTCTGCCCACTCTCTGGCATGATGAGACCTCTGCCCACTCTCTGGCATGATGAGACCCCTGCCCCCATCTCTAGCATGATGAGACCTCTGCCCATCTCTAGCATGATGAGACCTCTGCCCACTCTCTGGCATGATGAGGCCTCTGCCCACTCTCTGGCATGACGAGACCTCTGCCCAATCTCTAGCATGATGAGGCATCTGCCCACTCTCTGGTATGATGAGACCTCTGCCTACACTCTGGCATGGGGAAAAAAAGGACAAACAAAATCCAACCCTTTGAAAAACGATAAAGGTACCGACGGAAATGCTCTATATATAAAGGATTGAAATGAAAGAGTAGAACAAGGAGGCTTGAATCCTGTTTGCCGAGGAAGGCCCGTAGCCGAAACGTTCACATCTTATATGTTTGTATTTTGATTTATCAAGAGTTCAGCCATTGCACAAGGTTGTCCGTTTTGTCCAAAGCGTGGCCGATGAGCATCAAGAGGGGTACCTCATACTAATCACAGTATTAGTAGTAGTAGTAGGAGAAGTAGTAGTATTCGACCCCTAAACACCTTCCAAGTTGCTTGAAGCTTCGTCAGGCAGAAGTCCTTGCTAACATGTATAATTGGGTTGAAATGTTCCTGTCACCAAGGACGTGTTCGGTAAAGAGAGATTACTGCCCTTATTGTTGTTCAGATAGTGAAAGGGGGACGCATCAGCGCGACATTTAATGCCTAGGATTTTAGAAGAAGGGAAAAAGAAGAAAAAAGGGGGCGGGGTCAAAAGTTAATAGACTTTCCCAGATTGCGATAGTGGGGTTTGTTTCTTTAATTCTTCCCACAACATCGTGTGTCGCGGTCTCCAGAAGATGAATACAAATTTTGGGCGCATTGAAGGAAATTCCTTATAAGCAGGAAATGAGAGTGTAACGTAGGTTAATCATCCGGGACACCTAAGAGATAGAGAATTAGATATAAGATATAGGGAAAATAGTTTGTGTGGGTGTGTGATGGGGGAAAAAAAGGGGGGGGGTGATGTAGACAGCAGCAGTTGAATATTTCAGATGTGACTTAACAGCAGTTAAAAGTTTGTCATAGTGTCAGTGTCAGTGTTTATTAAGAGGTGTTACAATTGGATTTTATTTTTTTGACTGCACGATACTTTAATATGTAAACACTGCATACTCTTGCACTGTCACTTGAGAGTTCATTGGAATATTTACGTCGCATAGTTGTGTCTGACTCAATGGCCTAGATAACCACATCAGCTCACATAAGGAGTAATGGTGAACAGATCGCTCTAAATCACTCTAATAAGACAATGTCACTAGCCATGGTCACAGTGACCGTCTAACAGGGTGACCAAATCATGAACTGGACAAACGGGACACACCCAAGGAGGGTTTGGGGGGATACCCTCCAGCTCAAGAGTGGTCCGGGGGCCTCATATATGCTCATCTTGAAATATGCTCATTTTAAACTATTTTGAGACCCAGAAATCTTTTTTAAATTACCTTCACTTTTGTAATTTAATTTACACTCTTAAGCTTCTCATAAACGAAAACAATAATTTTGCAGTCAATACCTATTTATTTATAAATTTTTTACAACATAATACGATCTACGGTATGGACACTGTCGTTTACGCGGCGTCTGCTGAGTGGTGAAGGGGGGAACAGTGCAGCCATCACGCGAGCCCACATCACTACTGGCACTGGCTACACAGCTAGCCAAAATATTACTTGAAGTTGTACTATAAATTAGGAAGTTTAAGGATTTGAAAATGTGTTTGGTTTTAGAAACGGGACACTTAAGCGTCCCGAGAGAATTTTTCGGTACACCGGGTACGATCGTGGAAAAAATGGGACGATCCCGTTTTTACAGGACGTTTGGTCACCCTTCTGACACCTATTTGCTGACACTATAATTAAGCCGATCCATTTGCACTCAAATCGGCCTCAGTATACCAAACTGGCGTACACTGGAACACGGACTCCAAAACGTGCACGATGTTAACCTAGCTTATACATACGCTGTCTACAGCAGGGGTAGGGAATGTCCGGCCCGAGGGTCATATACGGCCCGTGAGATCATTGTGCCTGGCCCGCCAGCGAAATTCAAATCCAATAAATATAGGAGGGTTTTTTGTTGTTGTTTTTTTCATACCAACATAAATTTATTTAAAGTGAATCATAATAATAACATAAATTTATTTAAAGTGAATCATAATAATAACATACATTTATAAATTTATGTTATTATTATGATTCACTTGAAATAAATTTATTTCAAATGAATCATAATAATAACATACATTTATTTCAAGTGAATCATAATAATAACATAAATTTACTTAAAGTGAATCATAATAATAACATACATTTATAAATTTATGTTATTATTATGATTCACTTGAAATAAATTTATTTCAAATGAATCATAATAATAACATACATTTATTTCAAGTGAATCATAATAATAACATAAATTTATTTCAAGTGAATCATAATAATAACATACATTTATTTCAAGTGAATCATAATAATAATATACATTTATTTAAATGAATCATAATAATAACATAAATTTATTTCAAATGAATCATAATAATAACATAAATTTATTTCAAGTGAATCATAATAATAACATACATTTATTTCAAGTGAATCATAATAATAACATAAATTTATTTCAAGTGAATCATAATAATAACAAATTTATTTCAAGTGAATCATAATAATAACATAAATTTATTTCAAGTGAATCATAATAATAACATAAATTTATTTCAAGTGAATCATAATAATAACATACATTTACTTCAAGTGAATCATAATAATAACATAAATTTTGAAGGACAAGCAAGAATCCGCAACGTCGTGATTTAAACATAATTTATTTTTTATTTTTTGTGTGTGCCTGGGGGCGCCGGAACTGAAGTGTTATGGCCCGCGAAGGACGCAATAAATATCCAAAATGGCCCTTGGCAGAAAAAAATGTTTCCCCGCCCCTGGTCTGCAGCAATAATGAGTAACGCTAGATGCTCTTTGCGGGTCATCTTTATTTTCATGCTTATAATGGTGAGGCGCTTATCATAAATATCAGTGACGTAACTTATGTACCTAGGACTTCACAAGAATTACAAAGAGAAAATCTGGTACAGAATGACTCCGGGAAGGTCCGTGGGGAAAAGGGGTGGGGGTGGTAGATTATGGAGGGTGACAACATGAGTTGACTGCACTGAGTGACCACAACTGTAGTGACGCCACTGGAAGTGGATGGGGCACAGGAGAGGAGGCCAGGCCCACGTTTTGGAAATGATTTATACAGTGCCCCTGTGCCCAAGCCAACGAGGCGAGCCACTGACTTCCCAAAACCAAAGTGACCTGCTGAGAGGAGGGAAATGCGGGCAGTTGTGCGCTTGGTTGTAACATTGCAAACCAAATATATACAGATGTTAACCGTCTGCTAGCTATTTACACATATACATCATCACGGAATGCCTACCTTGATAAGCCCGTCCATTCACTTTATATAGACAGTACCACAGTTTTATTTAAATGGGTCGAAAAAAAGATGACCTTTATTAAACAATACTGCAAACGTTCCTACAAATTATAAAGTCACCACCAATATTAACTGCAACCACCGGATGTATACAGAAACTACTTGCAGATAACAACCTTGACTGATGTTATCAATGGAAACAATTTTCTAATATATTTTTTTCCTTTAAATATAAAAAAAAGAAAACAAAAGCAAGACTAAGGAAAGCGGTGGCACTCTGAACAATTGTGACGTTTGGAGATAACAAAAAGCGCCTTACTAGATGGGCACATATTACCGAAAGTCTAGGCCTGTGACGCAATTCGTTGACCTCGGGGTCACCGGCAAGATATAACTAATTGTATTACTGATGATCCACTTGTCATCTCCAGTGCTCTACAGCCTGACTTTGGTTTCTGCAGTGTTTGATAAGCGGCCCGTTGTTTACACTTAAGGCGGAGCTTCCTCGCCAGCTAGTCAGTCCCGTCCCCCCCCCCTTGCCACATGCATCAAATAGGACATAGGTGCTTTGGCTCTTGGTTGTTGTTAACGTTAGGGAAAAAAAGTTTGGTGTGTGTGGAAAAGGGGGGGGGGGGGGTAGCACGCCACTCCCGTCCCCCCCCCCTTGCCACATGCATCAAATAGGACATAGGTGCTTTGGCTCTTGGTTGTTGTTAACGTTAGGGAAAAAAAGTTTGGTGTGTGTGGAAAAGGGGGGGGGGGGTTAGCACTCCACACAGCCACACAGGTACAGTTAAATGTTACAACCGACTTGACTTTTGTTAACAATGTGAACGGTGGCCGCTGATTTTTTGTTAACAATGCACATAGGCCGTTGATTTTGTTTGTTTAACAATGTGCATGGAGCCCATCAATGTGCACGGAGCCCGATGATTTCTGTTAAAAATGTGCACGGAGGTCGCTGATTTTGATTCCTCGTCCAAATAACTGCGTTCAATTTTACTGGTGACTTACATAGATTCATCAGCACCTTCCTTACACATATACATAAGCAGCTTACACATATACTGTTACGCACTGGCTTCTGCTGAGAGAAATTAATCTCTTCTTTTAAGTTATGGTTCGTTCACACAGTGCACAACAAAGGACGAGACCATAGAGAAATACAATAGTAAAGATACGACACGCAAAAACAGTTGCCAATTACAATTAATACGATTTAATTTAGTAATAATACAATTACAAAACAAAAGTAATATAATTAAAAATCATCAATTTACAGAGTATGTGCAAATCTTGTACCGATACACAGTTTTTAGTACAATGTGCCAATTAATAATGATGAATGATCAATGCGAATAACACATAAGAGCACACAAAGAATAATACAATTGTCTCGTAAAGATAAGAATATCTATTTGAATCTGAATCTCTCTCTCTCCATCTCCGAAACCCTTTATTTATATTGTGGGTCTATCGACGCGTCCAGAAACGCCTTCACTTTTCTAATACAATCGCGAACATTCGACAAACACCACTGAGAACAAATTAATTATTTTTAGTTGCTGTCGGCAATAAACACGACAGAACAAAAGACTAAGCCACGCCAATCTATGAACATAGCGTCGCATGTGGGGTCAACCAGAGTGCACGTACGAGGAAAGTGTTGTAAACAAGCTCTACATAACATATACATAAGCACCTTACACATATACATAAGCACATTACACTTATACATAAGCACATTACACATATACATAAGCACCTAACACATATACATAAGCACCTTACACATATACACAAGCACCTGACACATATACACAAGCCCCTTACACATATACATAAGCAGCTTACACATATACAAAAGCACCTAACACATATGCATAAGCAGCTTGCATATATACAAAAGCACCTTACACATATACATAAGCAGCTTACACATATACGTAAGCACCTTACACATATACATAAGCACCTTACACATATACATAAGCACCTTACAATGTTCATAAGCAGCTTATAAATATTCAAAAGCACCTGACACATATACACAAGCACCTTACACATATACATAAGCAGCTTAAACATATACATAAGCAGCTTACATATATTTACATATTTTTGCTTGCTTTTATTCCTCGGCTTACCATGGCCATAACATTTGTGGAAACTGAAGGGGTTGCCAGTGGCGCAGCGAAAAACGGGAGGAGGGGGGAAACAGATATCCCAGGGCACCGGACTAGTTTGGGGCGTCGAAATGGGCTTTGATGGTATGGTATTGTTGAAAATAACGGGCGCCAAACGCTCGAGCTACGCCCCTGAGGTTTGTAGAGATCTCTGATGTTCATGTCAGGAAGATAGATCCTTTTTTAAAAGGCAAATAAGAAAAATAGCAGAAAAGCCCCTCCAACCATCCGCACCCCACCCCCCTAACAAATTGAGTGAAGTGGCTGGTAATGGTGAGGCTTTTTTTTTGGGGGGGGGGGGTGGAGGGGGGAGAAGAAATGACCTGTTTGGCTGCCAACATCATAGATAAATCCTTTTTTAAAAGGCAAAAAAGAAAAAAAGCAGAAAAGCCCCTCCAACCATCCGCACCCCACCCCCCTAACAAAGTGAGTGAAGTGGCTGGTAATGGTGAGGCTTTTTTTTTGGGGGGGGGGGGTGGAGGGGGGAGAAGAAATGACCTGTTTGGCTGCCAACATCACATGAAGTGGGTTAAATTAGTGTTGTATAGATTCTAGACAGGTTAATGGGGCGTCTGGTCTGAGTGCAAACTTAAAGCCAATTGTTCTCATTGCCTTGATGCGAGGTTCATCCTTACCCTTTACATTTCAATGGCTGGTCGTTAGGATGTCTGGGGCCACATACATTGCAGGTTTTTTTTCGTTTTACACTTTTCAAATCCATACAAGTTGAGATTTCACTCGATCTTTGCTCTATCTTATTCTTTTTTTTTTCTTTTAATTAGAGTTTTAGAGCTCGACTTCAAAGCAATTTCTCAAAGTATTTGGCTTCATTGCAAATTTAAAAAAGAGCAACATTATTTTAGTTCCCGTCTATCACCAGCTGATCGTAAACAAGGAGAAATTAGTTATTATTATTACCATTATTATTTTAAAAAAGCATAATAGCTTTATAAAGATCATGGGGGAAAACCACGTTTTAAAAAGTGTACAGCTCAGGTAATGTGAGAATTGTTCTCTGGTGAAATCTAGTGGGTAATAACAAACCTAGACGAGAGCATCGTCGTTAAGCAAGGTGGCCCTTTTTTTTTTTTCTTCCAGTATGTTAAAAAAAAAAAAAAAAAATTTAAAAATATAAAAACAGGACATTTTCAAATTTAAACAGTACACTTTCGAATCTAAAAAACGGGACATTTTCACATTTTAAGCCAGGAAATTTTCTAATAAATAAACAGGACATTTTAAATCGTCTTAGGTGAAAATAAAAGTGCGTGGTTAGGGCGTTAAGAAAAGAGGGGCATCACATACATTTTCCAATAGTCGGATTGACCTTTGACCAGCTTGGTCCAAACCTGCACGGGATAGTAGTCATGCCGCTAAACTAGGGTCTACAAAACTGAGCTCAACCAATGAAAAAGTCCGTACAGATATAGAGTGTGAACTGAGAAAATGACGGGCAACTCAAACGATCACATTGTTAAATCCACCGTTCCCAACGGCACAGCAGTCCACGAAGTACGTCACGCTATTTTGGACAAAGTGTTACCAGGGTTGCCAGGTCTGCTTCCAAAAAATAGCGGGGAATCGGAGGGGTGGGGGTGGAGGGAGAGGGTCTAAGTGGTAAAAAAAAAATTTAAAAAAACAACATTTCTACTATTTTGTGGAGAAAAAAAAGGTGGACATAATGTCTAATAATGTGAAAAAAAAGCGGACTGCCCACTCAAATAGTGGACATCTGGCAACCCTAATTGTTATCTCCTCCCCCATCACAATTTCACGAATCTCGGAAACACAACACCCCCCCCCCCCGACCCTTTCCTGAAGTAGGCTACGTCACACATCCAAAACTAATCTTTTAAAAAATAAAATGAATAACTAATTAAAATTCAATCTAAAACAAGCCTCACTATTCAACTTAGACACTGCTAAGTGAACTCTTCTGTCAGGGTTTGTACAAAACAACAGAAAGCTAAACATCACGGTCAATTCCACCTTTTATTTCTATGGAAAAAACACATAAACGAGTGACATAACATTTGATTTAACCCGTCCCCTCAGTGTGGTGATATACCATTCCATCAACCCCCCCCCCTCCCGGTGTGTCACAAACTGACACACTTTCTTAGACCACCCCCCCTCCCCTTTCCTGAACGTGACGTACTTTATGGACAAACCCTTGCCAATCATCCACGGGGATACTTTCCCACAAAGCTTTATTTCAAATATCTAAGCCAAAATGTTCATATCCTTATTGTTCATTGCAGTTAAAGGTGAAACATGGTGAGTATACACTTACACTTACACACTGTATGACTAATGACTACATCTTCTGATCTTTAGTCTACTGTATATGTTAAATCTTCTCTATTAACTAAAATTCTGTAAACAACCAATGTTAAAGTTATGCATACAACTGCCACTTTGCTCCCAATACGAAAAATGGGAAAGGGGGGGGGGGCTGAGTAATAGTAATACGCAATAGGCTAAAGTGATGGGTCATGTGATTCTCGTCTCCTATATGAGAAGTTTATTGGGGGGNGGGGGGGGGGGGGGGTTAATAAAAGCCTCTGTTGGTCTCACCCGCTCCAAAAATATAATCTCTGGCCACGCTTCACCCTATAAATATAATACGCCAGTATCGTTGTCTTTAATTTTGATTTGTTTAAAATTTCATTTCATTATTATTACCAGACCCACGTTGTCAGATTTCATTCCTGGATCAGCTAGAATTAGCGAGAAAAACGTCAACCATGAATTGTCAATGAAACCCATTTCCACTTAAAGGCCCCGGTAGCGGGCTGTCACTCACTTTTTTCTTTAATTCCCATATTTGGTCAAAACATTTCCCAAGATCATAAAAATATTTAAGAAGTGGTTGGTTTTGTTGTTTTTTTTGTTTTTTTTTATTTCAAGGATCTTGGGAATTTATTTTTTAAAACGAAACACACCGCACGCCTATTCGTGCGTAAAACAACCCCCACCCACCCCAACAACCCCCCACCCACCCCAACAACCCCCACCCACCCCAACAACCCCCACCCACCCCCACCCTTTTTTTTATTTCAATAACTTTTAAAAAAATGTCTTCACCTTCTTATGTCTGGGCCACACACTGCACTTTGTGCGATAAAAAAATATCCTGTATCATTCATGCATCTCCTTTACAATCGGACGATTCAAGTCGCAACTACATCCGGGTCAATTCCTCGTAATATGTAAATTACGCGTGTCAAGTTTCTTCTCTTGTAACGTTCATCCTGTCACTGTCAATTGTTTCGTTACTTTGGTCTGAAAGGCGATTATATGCGTTTAACAGTGTTTTGCCGCCTTAGGCGAGAACTGGAAAATGCCGCCTGCTCCCTTATTTAACACCCCCACCCCTCTTTTTTTCCGTGTCATCCACGCCAGCAGAATTAATGTATTTTCAATTTAGAAGAACTTGTATTCCAAATCAAACAATCATCAAAACTTTTAAAAAAAATCTTCTATTTAATATTTGTCCTAATTTGCTTCTTTTTTTTCCCCGCTGTTTGATTTATTTAATTTTTTACGCACTTTTGCCGCCCCTAAATTGTGCCACTCTAGTCAGCCGCCTAGTCTTGCGAAATGGCAGAGACGACCCTGAATAGTGTTTTTTTTTCCGTTATTACAATAAGTATTGTTCAGGCTTATAGTCCACACGAGAAAGGCTTCCGTTTTAAGGTTAATTTCTAGTCTTTCTGAGACAATTCTTCATTATATTCTTTATAGAATAAGTATCATGT
Organism: Lymnaea stagnalis; assembly: GCA_964033795.1. NCBI lineage: Eukaryota > Metazoa > Mollusca > Gastropoda > Lymnaeidae > Lymnaea > Lymnaea stagnalis. Next base: position 1,028,121 of record CAXITT010000028.1, on the reverse strand, counting down.
CATGGGAGTGGTAAGCATCAATCATGTCCTGGGAGTGGCAAGTATCAATCATGTCATGGGAGTGGTAAGTATCAATCATGGCATGGGAGTATCTGGGACTAAGGGTAGTTATCTCGGACTGAGGGTAGGCATCTGGGACTGAGGGTAGGCATCTGGGACTGAGGGTAGGCATCTGGGAATGAGGGTAGGCATATGGGAGACTGAGGGTAGGCATCTGGGACTGATGGTAGTCATCTGGGACTGAGGGTTGTCATATGGGACTGGGGGTAGGCATCTGTGAGACTGAGGGTATGAATCTGGGAGACTGAGGGTAGGCAAATGGGACTGAGGGTAGGCATCTGGGACTGATGGTAGTCATGTGGGACAGAGGGTAGGCATCTGGGAGACTGAGGGTAGGCATCTGGGAGTCTGATGGTAGGCATCTGGGAGACTGAGGGTAGGCATCTAGGACTGAGGGTAGGCATCTGTGAAACTGAGGGTAGGCATCTGGGAGTCTGGGGGGAGGCATCTGGGAGACTGAGGGTAGGCATCTAGGACTGAGCCATCCGTAGACCCTCTGACTCCGTAGGCATCTAGGACTGAGGGTAGGCATCTGGGAAACTGAGGGTAGGCATCTGGGAGTCTGATGGTAGGCATCTGGGAGACTGAGGGTAGGCATCTAGGACTGAGGGTAGGCATCTGGGAAACTGAGGGTAGGCACCTGGGACTGAGGGTAGTCATCTGGGAGACTGAGGGTAGGCATCTGGGACTGAGGGTAGTCATCTTAGAGACTGAGGGTAGTCATCTTGGAGACTGAGAGTAGGCATCTGTGACACTACTGAGGGTAGGCATCTGAGACTGAGGGTGGGTATCTGAGACTGAGGTTTGGCATCTGAGACTGAGGGTGGGTATCTGAGACTGAGGTTTGGCATCTGAGACTGAGTGTAGGATGAATTGGGATGAGAAGTTGTATGAGGTCAAAAAGCGGCTCCGTGTGGAAGGTGGAGATATGGGCGTCTGCATAGACGTTTTTCTGGCACCATTGATCCGAGTTGATATCAGTGTAAAATGTTAACACGTGTACGTGTGTGCTGTGGACCTCATCAGATATATCGCTGGTATTGGTCTGTAGTGAAAATAGTGTTAACAAGGCGCCAACTCCACCAGGTCAAAACGGAAGTCAACCATTGTCTTGGTAATTGTTCCAACAGAAAATAAAACTAGTTGTAGGCAAGGATAACGCTTCGATTTTATAATTTTTTTTTGAAAATATATTTTCACTTTTGATTTTTTTATGTTATGACACCAATGGCGGATGCATAATTTGTCGTAAAGTTTGGGAGTGTGTGTGTGTGTGGGGGGGGGGGAGGGGAGGGGGGGGGGGGGGCGTTTTAGTTTTAATTATGAATTGCATAAAACTAAAACAGTGAATGTATTCATTTTTTTACCTGTTAGATAAATAAAAGTATTTCTTGATTTATTCACTTTTGATTTTTTTATGTTATGACACCAATGGCGGATGCATAATTTGTCGTAAAGTTTGGGAGTGTGTGTGTGTGTGGGGGGGGGGGAGAGGAGTGGGGGGAGGGGGCGTTTTAGTTTTAATTATGAATTGCATAAAACTAAAACAGTGAATGTATTCATTTTTTTACCTGATAGATAAATAAAAGTATTTCTTGATTTAAGGTGAACAACATCACAACCCCTACCTCCTGGATCTAACACTGATGTGTTACATATTACTGAAATGTCAAATCAACTGAAAGTAGAGTTAAAATAATTAAATATCACAAATTACATGCACAGCACATTTTTAAACATGAACTTGGTTAATCTCTTAGTTGCTTTTGTTTTAAAATGCATAAAAAGATCAAATTGTTGATTGGATCAAATGGCTGGAAGTACTACCAGTATAGAAACAAAAAAGTTTTCAAGTCAGCAGCCAATGTGCCAAGAATTGTTAAAAAATGGAGACATTGTAGGTGAGCATAATGTTTTATTACTAACAACATCCCAACTCAGCCAAGGAGATGGTGTAAATGTGAATCTCTCTTTCTGTATGGAAAAAAACAGAAACTTATTTCATGCATTTTTTTTTATACTGATGGAATGATACAACAATAAACCATCACAAGACAAATAAAATAGATAATCAGCATCACATTTAACAAAAATTTCAATTAGAGACTACAAATACTTTTAAAAAATAATATTAAAAAATTACACATAAATCCTAAACATATAGTTCACCGTACATTGAAAAGGTTTGCTAAAAAAAACATAATGAAATCATGTCATGTCTTCAACTTCAAGACTCACAAATGATTTGGTTTAATTTTACATTCCAACTGTAGATGTGTTAGTAATTCTAAACAGCCATAAATAGAAACAACCGGTATTAAACATTTCAAGATATGTCTCTCTATATGTCAGTGTAACACCAAAATGAGTAAATACAAAAACATTAAAAAGGTTATTCATATTCAAGAAAATAAGTATTTCCATTCTCATATCACAAAGCTATATACATAGAATTGGCAGAACTAACTTTCTCAACAGCTGACAGAAGTTACAACTCATCAACAGAAAATGAAACACATATGGAAATTAGTTTTTCCTGTTCTTCACAAAACCAAACATTCTTAATTCAAATAACGTGACCTATTCTTTATTGCCCTATAACCCTCCCGTTTATTGAAGCCTGTTATGATATTGATTTTAAATTTTACCATCAAACCTCCAATGTTAAGGAAATTCTATAAATCCTATAAGTATTGTTCAAAAAATTGTAATACCAGTGACCACAGTTACTCCAACTACTTGTGAATCCACTTTCCAGCACATGGAATCCCTCACCCATGGGATAAGAAATATTTCTATTTTCAACAATGACACAAATGTTTTCAAATCTCTTATGAGTAGAGTTTTGTATCTCCTAAGTTAATTAACTTTGTATATGTTGCAAATACATCAGCATTTTTTACAGAAAATTTTAGGGCAATATCTGTTTAAAAATAGTAATAAAACAAAAACTCGAAAAAATGCGGTTGACGGCTTAAAATATTTTATAATATAAGAAATATTAACAACAACAAAAAAAAAGCAACAACAAGACAGTAACTTTTTTTGTTCAAAGGGAAGTAACAAAGCGTTTTTAAAGCTATGTTCAATTTCATCATTCTTAAAGAATATCTTTAAAGGGCCTGAAAAGTGAATTAGGTGAAGGTTTGACAACACAAATTTAAATTGTGTGCTTATTTTGTGCCAAAGCCATGAACAGCAATTCCACAATTAGATTATGTGAATAAAATTGGTCTTCTGAAGTTTGTGCAATTATATGCTATTTTAATATTTCATTAAAATTCATTTTTTGCAAAACATAAATAATTTCATAACTATGCATTACTAAAGTTTTTTTTTTACTATTATTTTTTTGCATAAATTATTTTGTAAAAGTTCCAAAAGAGTATATCTCTTAAAATGTTAAAATAAATATAATATAAAATATACATGAAAAAAATTAATACCCAAGAGTACACTTACTGAGACACTTTATCACATGTGATAAATTCATTTGAAAAGAAAAACAGCAACAATAACTATTATCCTATCTATTGTATTGTGCGTATTTTAAAGAAATATAGTCCATCAATAAATATATCATTTAAAGCTTGTACAAATATATTTGTTTAGTATTTGTGCGTACACAAAATCTACATTCTATATTGTTTATTTATTTGTCGGATCAATCTGCCTTTCGATGATCTTGTTTGATCAAATTTACTGCTAAATGAATAGCTTTCTAAAAAGAAGAGATTAGAGACCCAAAATTCGATTATCTTCCAAATGGAATTGTACGACTTGCCGGAAACCAAGCAGGCTTAAATTCATCTTCCATCATTTTTCTTTGCTTTTCCTTCTTAGCCTGCTTTTCCTGAAGAAAAAAAAGATACAGCTTAAAGAAAGACTCTGAAATAATGTCACAGCATTATTTATTTAAAATGTCACAATGATATTGTCAGGAAATCAAAACTATTTCACTATTTGAGTTACCATCTTAAGATTAATGTTCAGAGAAATTGTTCACAAAGTTAGTGGTATCATCTGATCCCCTGTACCTTCATTTATTACTATAGAAAACCCCTGATCTTACAGTACACCTATGATCTTACAGTACACCCCTGATCTTACAGTACACCTATGATCTTACAGTACACCCCTGATCTTACAGTACACCCCTGATCTTACAGTACACCCCTGATCTTACAGTATACCCCTAATCTTACAGTACACCCTTAATCGTACAGTACACCCTTAATCTTACAGTACAGCTCTAATCTTACAATACACCCTTAATCTTACAGTACACCCTTAATCTTACAGTATACCCTTAATCTTACAGTACAGCCCTAATCTTACAGTATACCCTTAATCTTACAGTACAGCCCTAATCTTAAAGTACACCCTTAATCTTAAAGTACACCCTTAATCTTACAGTACACCCTTAATCTTACAGTACAGCCCTAATCTTACAGTACACCCTTAATCTTACAGTACACCTTTAATCTTACAGTACACCCTTAATCTTACAGTACACCCCTAATCTTACAGTGCACCCTTGATTTTACAGTACACCTTTGATTTTACAGTATACCCCTAATCTTAACAGTACATTCCCCTATGGCTCCATAGTTGAATTGGACTCTGATGTGCCAGCCAGACCAGTGTAAAAGCTAACGTTCATGTTGAAATTGGGGTCGGAGAAGCTAATAGAGCCCCATTTTCCAGTTTGTGTGTTAGTGTTGTTCATTTTCTCAGGCTAAGATACTGAATTAATTTTTGAAAAGTAAGAACTTAATTACAATCCTCTGAATTCAGATATTTTTATTATGTCATTGTGACTAGAAGTATTTTTGAATTTTGTTTATGAAGGTAGTTGCTTATGAAGGCTATTTTCAAACCTCATCTTTCACTCATACTTGTGCACTTTGGAAATTGTAACTACTTTTATTCTGGGCTTTAGTTTTATTAAAAGACCATCTATGTAAAGATATTCGTTGTTCATGTTCACCAACACTTGACGATATTGTCAAATAAAGTTTTATCTTTGTTGTAAAGTATGTTTTCTTGCTTGCTTTAGAAGCAGGCTTTCGTGTCTTTTCTTATATTAGGTTGAAAGACGTAACAGTCTTTTCCAGGGTAGGGAAGAATATTCTTTCTATAGAGATCTAATAAAAATTAAAACCGTCCTACCTTTTCTTCCAGCCAATTGTTGTATTGTTCTATAGCTTCCTCTTCCTTCTTTCTCAGGGCTTCCTGCTCTTCAGCTTTTAACTGCTGGGCACTTTTGTTCAGAGATTTCTTCTGATTTATTTGCTTCAAAAGATCTTGTTTTTTCTTCCTCTCCCTGAAATGACGTATATATGTATATACATGCATATTGTAATGTGTGTAAAGGTAACTAGAAAGTTCTATTTACAAGTAAGGGGCCATCCATAAATGTCATGCATTAGGGGAGCTCGAAAATTTTTGACAATGTATTATTAGGGTGTCTGAATTGTGTGGAAAATTTGTGGAAAGGGGGGGGGGGAGGGGTGTTGCAGGGTGTCCAAACATGAAGTCATTTATGGATGGCGCCTAAATGATATTAAATGCATTTTAATTAGGGCACTAGTCTAAAATTTCTATTTCTAAATAATGTTTAGATACTACTGTGTGATAAAATGTCCAAATAATCTGCATTATCCATAGAAATGGGTTGTCATAAGCCATCATAGTTTGATTTTTGTACACTGCCTCCACTGATCAAATCAAATCACAAACATCATAAACATAATTTCAATAACAACCCTGCAAGCTTTAGGAAATAGAAGACAATAGAGATTTGCTTACAAAATTTAGTTAAGCTAATTTTGATTGCTACTATAGTTAATTTTTCAACTGAATCATAAGCTTTTAAATTAATATTATGGATTGCATATTTTTTTTTAGAAAACACCCCAGTACATCATTTATGAAATGGGACAATCTCAGTTGAAAAATAATTTTAATTAAAAAGTAGTGGTTTAATTATTTTCTTAAGGTCCAAAGAGATATGGCTACTATGAGAAGCCTTCTTGTTCACATGACAGCAAACTTAAGGTCCAAAGAGATCTAGCTACTATGAGAAGCCTTCTAGTTCACATAGCATCAAACTTAAGGTCCAAAGACATCTAGCTACAATGAGAAGCCTTCTTGTTCACATAGCATCAAACTAAAGGTCCAAAGACATCTAGCTACAATGAGAAGCCTTCTTGTTCACATAGCAGCAAACTTAAGGTCCAAAGAGATCTAGCTACAATGAGAAGCCGTCTTGTTCACATAGCAGCAAACTTAAGGTCCAAAGAGATCTAGGTACTGAGAAGCCTTCTTGTTCACATAGCAGCAAACTTAAGGTCCAAAGAGATCTAGCTACTATGAGAAGCCTTCTTGTTCACATAGCAGCAAACTTAAGGTCCAAAGACATCTAGCTACTATGAGAAGCCTTCTTGTTCACATAGCAGCAAACTATGTTTCTATACAACTCAAGAAATCTTCCACTTTTTTACTTATGCAAAATAACAATAGCTTTATTGTAGTTACTTAAAAATAACAATAGCTTATTTGTAGTCTATGAGATCAACTTTAAAATAACAATAGCTTATTGTAGTCTATGAGACCAATTTTAAAATAACAATAGCTTATTGTAGTCTATGAGACCAACTTCAAAATAACAATAGCTTATTGTAGTCTATGAGACCAACTTCAAAATATTTGAAAGAATTATTGCATGTTAATTATTAGAACTGATTTCTTTGATTTCATCCCCAGTTACATAAATTAACAAGATTGTCTAATTGCTAGAAAGTCATTTGATTATGTAAAAAATCTGGGTTCAATAAGATCTTTTAATCTGACAAAACAGAAAAAAATTACCATCCATTAAAAGCTGTCTTTCTATCTTTTTCTTTTTCTCTTTTCTCTCTTTCTTTCTCTTCTTGTGTTTGCATTAACAATGCTTCTTTTTTCTTTTGTTCTTTTTTAAGAACAGATTCTTTCTTTTTTCTCCAAGATTCAAATGACTGAAAAAGGTTATGAAAAATTTTATAATAATTTTTTTTAAAATATATATATATTATAGAATATAAGTAGCTAAGCAGTCTCAACTCCTAGACCTACATTTTTTGACAAAACAACAACCAAATATTCCTCATTCCCTTTTATTAGTGTCTAGAGTCATTTGGCTGAGATAGATACGTTTTTTAACTTTTTTTCTTTTTATGATGCCTTTTTTTTTTTAAAAAACAATTTTGTATTAAATTTGAATTATTTATGACTGCTCTCAATTTTGGAGAAGCAGACAATAGTCAACTAATGGGAAATTACTGTGAAGAATATAAGAACTAGACAAATAAACAACTAGGGATATTGAATTTTTATGTATTATAACAGCATTTTCCCATCTATTTAGAAGCAGACAAGCACAAACAAAGATTAACATCGGTAATATTTATTTAAACTTTCATTAAATATAACATAGAATTAAGTGGGACATATGACTTAGAATTATGATTCTATGATGTGTAACTAAGTGGTGAGGAGTGGGTTGTTGACACACTATATATCCTGCTCATGGTGCAAAAAAAAAATCTGCAAATGTGTGGCGAGAGAGGCAGGGTGTGATTTTGTTGTTGATACATTATAAACTCAAGGAAAATCAGGTCTTGAATGTGAAAACTCCCTTAATTACTTAATATTACAAGATCATCTAAAGATGTAGACTTGAAAATAAACTAAGGTATAGAGAATAAAATCCACTTTCCCACAAGACATAATTTATAGCATAATTCCCTAGGGTTCCCAAGAATTAAGTTATTGAACTTATGTGAAAAGAAAAAAAATGCTTTCCTAATATTTAAGTATTTTAAGCAGTGGGGGAGACGCCATTCATGCCATGTTGTGATAACCTAACCCCAAGGTCAAACAAATTCCATGACAGTGTTGGGTGGTGAACACTCTGTTTTTGTATTTTTGTAAAAGCGTGGCCTACAATTCCACTTACAGATAAAAGCATTGGTACCAATGGTACAAATGAGGCCTTGAGACAAGTTGCCTGTTCTACTCATATGCCAATATGCACAGACAACATTTTCTTACTGATTTTATTCATTGAAAAATCAAAAGACTCTCACTAAGAAAAAAGTAATAAGAATCCATAGTAACATACTGCACAACAGTTCAAAGACAAGAAGAGTATTGAAGCATCAGAATTGTTGTTAAAAATGGGCCTGAAACTATCACCAAGGAAATACAGAAACATTTTCATAAAATTTGACAGGAATGTTGACTTACCTTCTGTGACTCCAATATTTTCTGCTCTTTCTCCTGCTCTTCTTTTTGCTTCTTCAATGCCTCCTCTTGTTCCCTTTTCTCTCTCTCTGTCAGTGAGATTTCTTTTTTAGTCTTAGCCCAGGATTTGTAGGATGCTTCAGCCTCCAAACGAATTCTTTCTTTTTCCTGTAAAAGAATATTAGTGTGATTAATATGGACATTGCATGCAACAGTTTAGAAATTAAATCATTACAAAAAGAGATAAATTATTACACATTGCAGTGACCCAGGCAATCGGTTTGTCTATATTTAAGGCCTACACATTTACTGCATTAAAATAACATAAACGGCAAGAATTGTGATTCAAAGGATAAATGCGCTCAGTTTTAAAAAAAAATAAGAGCAGTATTTTAAAAGAAACTAAGAGCCACAGCCATGTTTAAAGTGTAGCTTCCACACCCCTGATATTCCCAACAGTTTGATTTGATGCCTGAATTTCATTAAGGTGTAAAGTAAATTTCAACAGCTTGATTGGGCTCACTTTCATTTTTTTCTCCTCTTCCTCTTTAGCCTTCCTCTCCTCTACTTTCTTCCTCTGTCTTGCTGCTTTCACATGCTCCTTATACCACTCCTCATAAACTGCATCTCTGATGTCCCCAGTGCTATTGAACTGGCGTTGAGTGAGGGTTGCCGTCTGCCCCGGCAAGGTACCATAACGAGGTGTAGGCCTGTGCTTGACTTTTGCACTGGCGGTGACGGGTCTGAGAGGATGAGCAGTAAGAATTACAGTTTTCATTAATCTTTTTACATTTGTTTATACAAAATAGCTTCATCTAAATATTTCTTAAAGTAGTTTTGGAAAGACGTAACTTCTCCATAAACAGACAATCTGTTAAGTCTACACTAGTCATTTTTTTAAATGCTTCATAAAAATACTATAGCAACTTAAAAAAACTCCTGCCGAACCTCCTTTTAATGTAAGGCTTCTCAGCCAATGGGGATAGATCCATTTAATTTGGAAACATATAGTTTTTTCATTATTAAAAAACAAGATATAAAATATAAAACAATGAAAATTAATGGATTATGTTTTTTTATATTAAGCTAAAAATGAATTTTAATGATTATCTAATCTCATTCATTTTTAGCTTAATATAAAAAAACATAATCCATTAATTGTTTGCTGTTAGCAAGGAGCTTTCAGTATGTGCAACTTGTGGTCTTGAACGGTGTAATGTTAAATGAAAATTAATGGATCATGTTTTTTTATGTTAAGCTAAAAATGAATGAGATTAGATAATCATTAACATAAAATAGCATTTTCACAAGTTCACTGCCAACTAACCAGCAACTGGCACTATATTTTAAGTCAGATAGAGACCATTTTCAACCATAGGTTCTTCAATATTGCTTTCTGAATCCTTTTCAATAAATAGTTGACCACCTAAGCTTGCTAATAAAATTCTAAAGAGCTTGGAAAGCCATGCTAAACTTCCAACTCAGGTAACTTTATAATAAAGTAGAATTAAACATTATTATTTTTTTCATAAAGAAGAGCAATAATAGCAGAAAACTCCTGCACTCTGCAGACACATGTATGTGTTATGAACTGGGTTTGTGAGTGTGGTCAGGTTATGGGGATGGCACATAGTGATTTTGTTTGGGGGGGGGGGGGGGAATTTTTTTTTTAGGGCTGGTTGGGGAGAATATTTTTTTTAGGGCTAGTTATGTGATTTGTCAAAGTGTAAATGACAATAAACAAATGAGAAGAATAAATGCTGTGTGAACACGGGTCGCAAGGAGTTATTTTTAGAGTGCATATTTGGAGAGTTCTGTAGTTAGAAATTGTCATAGTGTGTTAAATTATGTGAAAGTTAATGTTCCAGAGTGTTGTTAGCGGGTGGTCGTGAATCAGATTGGAGTGTCAGCCATTTGTTTGCTGTTAGCAAGGAGCTTTCAGTATGTGCTACTTGTGGTCTTGAATGGTGTAATGTTAAAGATGACCCTGTAAATATAGAACTCTGTTATTTTCACCCACATATTGTCATCATCTAGTGTGAATGAAAGCGGTCTTAATACCTTGACAACAATTAGAACTTATCAAACTGCCCCTTCAGAAAACGCACCTACCATGGGAGTTTGCTATTTGGTGAACTCGACCTTAGCAATATTGATGGTTGTATTTCTAGTCCCCCTGAATGAGCATGATACAGTTATAGGTGAACTCAACCTTTACAATATTGATGGTTGTATTTCTAGCCACCCTGAACAAGCATGATACAACTATAGATGAACTCAACCTTAACAATATTGATGGTTGTATTTCTAGCCACCTTGAATGAGCATGATACAGCTATGTGGCAAGTCAGGCAGTTGCATGTGAGAAATCGGGATGGCACTTGCCAGCGTTATAGGCACAAGTCGACCAAGTACCTTATTTTCTTGGCTGGTGCAATGTACTCCATAGTTTGGGCTCCAGCAACTGTGTCAATAAATGATTCTTGTCTGGCTCTTTCTGTTTTATGCTTCTCTCCCCTGTTAGAAAATAAAACATGCAATCTGTTAGATCAGGCCTACACAACTCAAAATGTAAGTCGGGCCGCAATACTTTATGAAAAACCTGTGCGGGCAAAAAGAAAATAGGATGGGGGAAGCTACTAAGAAAATAATAAAAAATAAAGAATATTTCGTTACTTCGTGGGCCGCCAAGTGGGTGCTGGCGGGCCATATGGTGCCTGCGGGCTGTATGTTGTGCAGGCCTGAGTTAGATTTAAGAATTTTCAAATCAATAAATATCTTTAGAAACTAGACAAGACGTAATCAGAAGTGAACCTTCTTTATGAGTATCATGTAAAATTCCTTTGTTTTATCTCAATCACCATATTAAATAAATATGAATGCGATTTCTAGCCTCCAATACCATGCTGCCATAATTAGAACAAAAGCATCAAGTAGGAGAATTATGACCTCCACAAATATCAACTAAAGTCTCTACGTTATAACTCACTCAGCTTTTGAAAGTTCCGCAGCACTTTTGCGATTAGGATCAGGGGGAAGTTCTTCACACAATGAACTGGTATCATCAGGTTTCTGTTGCTGGTAAATTGGTTGGTTCACTGTATTTGAGACATCATTTAAGGATTTCCTCAAGACCTCTGGTGTTTTTCTGCCCAGTGTTCCGGGAGACTTACGACCATCTGCAGGCACTACAGTTTTTTTTCCAGAACCGAAAATATCATCTAGCATGCTATCTTCTTCCGCAGCCTTTGATTTTCTACTTTTTGCCTGGGGCTTAGTTTCTGCAACTGTGCCTGTCCCTGTAACTAAGTCAAACAATGATGGATTTTGGCTTTGTGGTTTCTCTACCTTCTCTGGAAATTTTTTCTCTGTACTTACTGTCTTCAGAAAAGAAGGGCTTTTTTTGCCCTCAAAACTCACTTTATTTGTAGACTTCTCTGAAGTTTTAGATCTTAGTCCAGATGGTTTCATCTCAGGGGATGGGCTTCGGCCTGATGGTTGCTTTTGAACATCCTTCTTTACATCTTTATCACGAGTGATGTAGGAATCTAACTCTTCTTTGCTGGCCGCACGAGTTCTACCAAACAGATCTAGAGTTGGCGTAGTTCTCTTCATGCTCTCATCTTCAAAAGTTGGAGTTGTTCTCTTTTTGTTGTGCTCAAACTCTATTGTTGGGGTGGTCCTTTTGAGAATGCTCTCTGTGCCTGGGGTTTTTTTGCTGCTCTGATCCAAATCTTTAGTAGGGGTGGTCCGTTTGGTGTTGCGCTCAAGGTCATATGTCGGAGTACTTCTCTTAGAGTTATTCTCCATGCCAAGCGTAGGTGTTTTGTTGAGAAGTCTCTCAACATCTAAGTTAGCTGGTGATGTCCTACTAAGATCTTTGTTACGTGCCTGAGGCTTAGGTTTAGCATCAAATGAAGTTTGCCTGATTTAAAGCAACAAATAGTGAAATATTATAAGCTTTAAGATACAAGAAACAAAAATTATTGTTTCATACTTATTTTAATCCTGTCAAGAGTTTTATTTACACTTAAAAGGCTTTTTTGAAATTTATTCTATCTATCAGACCAGTTCATCCAAATGTATGTGGGTCTTCTACCTCTCAAATAAATGAGTTTACGGTATCATATTAAATACAATGCTAACCTAGGAGATGTATCGGGTTTTTGTCCTCTTTGAAGCCGGGGTGTCATTTTCTCTCGCGGTGTTTCAGAAATGCTTTCAAGCAATGAATCTGTAGGTGTGACTCGTGGGGAACCTGCAAAGAAGATTTTTAGCATTTTATTTTTACATTTCATGAAATTGTCTTTATAATTTAATCAAACTATTAACCTTTAACTAACCCACGAACTGTCATAACCGATCATCAGCCTTGCATTAATGTTATAAATTTGAATCAGAAGTTTTAGTATTTTCTTTAAATGGGAGATAACTCTAAAATAAAATAGATTTACTTCCAATCACTTGACAAGTTTCCGGATCCACCACCCTCTTGTTGAAAATTGGTCTCTATTCATTTTTGATATGAAAGGGGTTTTCCCATACCTTGTTTTTGATATCAATGCTGATTTTTTAAATTTATCCAGTGCTAATTTTTTATTAGTTAAAGAGCGCCGGGTTATGTATTTGTGAGATTCCAACTTAAGCCAAATTTTAAGACTTAAATAAATGTAATGTTAATATAACAGGGGCATATTGGCGTGTTTTGAATTTCCGATTCTAAACATATGGAAACAGGAAGTAGTTTTTTCTTGAGATAAAATAGCTGGTAATTTCTCTGTGACATATAGCAGCACTTGGTATTAAAAAACATAAAATGATTATTAACCACTTCATTACCGCAGGGTTTTGGGCATCGATTTTTGCTGACTCAGCAAGAAAAAACTAAAACGATGAAATTTTGGGTATATTTCATTCTCTATCGATTCGCTTTTTAACTTCTCTATAGCTTAACGAATAAGGAAATATATAACATTGAAATATGACGTCGACGTGACGTCCTTTGGTGTTTCAGAAAAGTTCTAAAATTTTTGTTATGACGTCCTTGGTAATTGAAAGTGGGTGATCGTGACGTCGACCTCATCGGTAATGAAGTGGTTAAGCTTTCATTGGTTTCCAACAAATATTTTTTATGTTTGATATCCGATTTATGAGCCAATTTTTTATTTACAAATTCGATTGTGTATTAAAGTAACACTATTATAACTGGAAGTAAGCAATCACTTATACAGAATAAAACATTTTTGCATTTCAGATTCTAAACATATGGAAAACAGGTGAAAAGAATAATATGATAAATATTTCATGTTGTCATTTTTTTATTCTCAATAGAGATGAAATTTTCTGAGGACTTTGGTTAGAACTAGCTTACAAGACTCAGATTTAGTCCCTGCTAAAAAAAAAGCCTAATTTATTTGAATAATTTCTTTAAGGAAGTGATTTTGATGGTAGTTTATAAAGAAATGTGTAGGTCACCAAGGAGTTGTATTTTTTATAATTTCTATAAACCCATTTAACTTTATTTTTTTTTTAACTGAGTGAATAATGTTTTCTGTGTCTGAAAAATGTATTTAGATGTTAAAAAGGACCCAAAAGTGTGAATGTGAGTTACAGAAAGATAAAAACTGTTGAAAGGTCAAGGTCATATTCATTTCACATAGTCAGAGAATTCCAAAATTTATACCATATGATTCCTTTTCCAATTTACTCTTAGAATATCATACTTCTTTGGGTCTCTGGATTCATTTTAAATTAATTAGGGATATTTTAGTGATACAATCAAATTTACTATAAAAAAAAAGATTTGACACCACAGCGAGTTTCCAATTGACAGTATGTGGGTTAAGAATACAAGATAATATTGTATACTAAAATATAAATGCACAGAACTAAAATTTATGACAATACTCAAGACATACTAGTTAAAACCTAGTAAAATGAAAAAGTTTGAGAACCACTGATCTTAAGTCTAAAGTGTTCTCTCGCTCGGTTACCTTTGTTTTGCTCATTAGTTATACCAGGTGAGGCACTACGGAAGCTTGGGGGCTGCCATTGTTTATCCATACCAGGCATGCTGGATCTGGAAAAAAAAGTGTTTAAGCATGCATTCCAACCTGTATGATTTACTCTTACTTTGTACAGTCTTTTTATGCTTGCCAAGTTCTATGGCAGTACAGGCTTTTGTACAGCTTTTGTACTGGATTTAGAAAAGAAATATTTTTTGCACAAGACAGACATTCAAAATTGGTGGAGCAATAAATTAATAGTCAGACATCAGGAATTTTAAATCCTATTGGTCCTTTCAAAATGACCAAGTTGAGGTTAAGAAGGTCATCTAAATTTAGAAAGTCAGCGTGGTATGATTGATATCATTTTTTAATACTAAGACAGCATTGTACATTTGTAGCTACTTTGAGTAGTAAACCATAATTACAAATCCATTTGTGTTGTTATGTAGATGACACATTAACGTCATCTTACGACATGAATGAACTTTAGCCGACCCCAAGTTTCAACAGCTTGCTTGGGTGTGGCTAATTAAAAATAGTCTCTCTTGACCTTGTTATGGGCTCTATTATTAGAATAATGTAGAAAACTCATAACAAATCAAGAAAGGAATACAATGTATAAGCCCGTTCTAGAAATATCTCAGAAACAGGCCTTATTTACGCCTAGAGAGATTGAGCGACAGGACGGAAAATGGAGATATTTTTGCTATCACTATTACGATAGAGATTTGCTATACCAGACGAAGATTTGTTTACTAAAATTTGCTTTGTGTGTAGATTCTTTTTCATCATAGTACCTTTTACAACATTGTTTCTTCTTCAAAATTGTACCGGTACAAGCCAATCATTTTATTGTAAGTCAATAGCTTTAATTTTATTTTATTTTTGATTTTGTAATTTATTATCAACCTAATAAAATTATTAATTGTAACTAGCCCAGGTTGGCATGTATGGTTTAAGTGAATATATAATTATTAAAAGAATAGCTGTTTATCCAAAAATGATAAATTTTTATTGCAATACAATATGAAATTCAATTTACATAGAAGAACAGTTAGAAGAAAGCTTCTGTAATAACATAACATAACAGATTTTCAAAGTTGAAAGACACTTACCCACTACTGGGACTTTTTTTCCCTTCAATTGGAGTTTTCCTACCAAATATTATCTCTTCTTTTGAAAGAGAGTCATAAGTGGGTGTTTTGCGGCCAAATAAAGAGTCTAATGTGCTGCTTTGATCTTTTGTGTTTTTACGTAAAAACTTTGATTCTTGTCTAGGGGATGGTGATTTCACTCCACTGGGTTGCCATGATCCACCAAAAATCTTGCCAGAAGTTGCAGCCATAACCTCTTCATCATCATCATCTTCATCCTCATAGTTATTAGTTGCAATTAATTTTTTGAGATCTTTTGAACGCATAGTTGTAGTGCCTAAGCCATATCCAAGATCAGGGGAGTGATCAGCTCTTCTTTTAGCAGATCCTGGCCTTGCCTTATTTGATTGATAGTCTTAACAAAACAAAAAAAGAAAAATTATATTTTAAATATGCTACTTCAATTAGATTTCAAATGAAAATTTAAAGCATGGAATCAACTGATATATTTTTTACAGCAGTTGCACAATAGATGTTAGATGAATGATTTAGACTGAACTTGATTATAGCTTTATAGTGTCTCACCATAGTTTGTATTGAAACCATCATCATCACTGTCTGTGACATCTGCAGCTAAACCTACTGACTTTCTCTGGCGTAATTTAGCCTTCAACTCACTTTGAAATGAATCTTTTGGCCGTTCTCGTCGTGGTCTTGGGACAGCATCAATCACATCCATGTTACTTATTTCTGAAATAGGAATCAAGAATTTATCTGCAATTCTGTAACTATTCCTGTATTTCAAGCTTATGCATTTTATACAGTCTCAGAAATGTTTATGGTTTAATAAATGATGTGAAATATATTTTTAAAGTTTTTTTTTAACATATTGAGGGCAAGCATTAAACACTGTCACAGAACAGTTGTTGCGGAGGAGGGCTCCGGTCCTGACTTATAACAAACTATATTAATTTAGTTGTCGTTAGTACAGGACTGCTCCTCTCTGTGATTATATTTTGGGTGTCTAGGCATTGGGACAGACAGAAGCACAACGTAAACTTTAGTGAAATCCAAACAACTCAACTCTAAGTGTCCAGATGATATAATATGTTTATTTCCTGATGTTATGGAAAATGACCTTGAATTAAAATTTCAGGGTGTGCCCAATCAAAACATCTACAGCGATCAATTATAAAATTCTTTGAGTCTGCCATATACAAATGGAACAATCTGAAAATTGTTGACAGCTAACTACTTGCCTATCTCCAAGGACTATTCTTGATTAACAGCTATGAAAACTAATTCTATCACTTCAGAATGACAATCCACGAATGAATAACCTTTTCACAACAACCATCTTATCCTCTTCCCCTTACCAGAAGTGCCCCAAACCCTCATTCATGATCTATCAAACGTGGTGCGACCCATAGGGAAGTCCCGAACAAAACAAAACCATTATGCACTGATTACAACTGAGCTCTTTCCTATATCCCCACCCGAGTCATTTGTGACAAACACTAGAACCACAAATGTTTGCTTGACTCCGCTGCTGACTGTAATTTCTCTTAAGTTAAGAGGTGAAATCACTAATGAGTAAGTTATGGAGGACAGTCAATATTTAGCATGTGCCAGCAAAGAATTATCAGCACACCAAATAAAATGCCTCTGTCACTACAGTCAGTTCTAATGGAGTCATGGAATTTTGCTGTTCATTACAATTTTCCTCTTACTTCTTTTAATTTGCATGTAATGTATAGAATAATATAGAAGCATTGTGCAAAGGAAAATACTAAAAGGGTAAATTATTAATATTTTATGGTTTAGGGCACTACTCTAGAGGATAGCCTACTCTTGTAGGTCTACTTTGGCAGTTTACAATATAAACCTCATCAGATTCACAGATACACAATACTAGAGAATAGTAGTGATAACAAAAATCAATATTATTTGGTTTCATGGTTGTTATGTAATGTGGGCGTGGGATACAAGATGTTTATTATATTTTATAATTACTATCATTGATCATAGCATAATCAAATACACCTACGTATGCATTCTTTTTTATTCTACAAATTTTATTTATAAAGCTAAATAATAGCTGCGGGAGCTTTTAAGTACTTTTAAGATCAAGAAAGAAAAAGTCGTTTTGAAAAACAATCATGTAGCTGCAGACACACAGTTGCATCTAAATCATAATCTTCAACGGACATACTGATCCGTTTATGCTTAGACCTACTTCATAAAATTAAAAAGTATTGGGCACTTTTCATCTACTACAACAGTCTACAGTTAAAGAAATTAGCGTTGACAACACATTCTATCATAGTTAGGTCCCACCTTAAACAAAATTCTCACTAATAAATTTTTTAAAACTGCAAATTATTTGTTCAACGGTAACACTGTCTTAATTCTAAAAACCAAAAGTCTGAAGTTAAAGAGTTTGTCAGTTTAGGCTTATCTCAAAATTACTGCAATATTCCAGTAGGCTTAGTCTTAGTAAATCAATTATCAATGAACTCAATCACAAGTCACAATGAATGATAATAATGATATCATTATCATATGTCATCCTCATACTCATGTAGTATCACAATAATTTTAATTCAAAAATGTTGAGCATATAATTATAATAATATAATATAAAATTTAGCGTGTAAGTGTAGTAATAAATTAACTGAGTTTCAGTTGTCAACAATGATTATTACAAATTACAATTAATAAATTACAATGATTGAGATCAGTATGTGATTGTGATTTAATTAACCATTCTTTATTTACCTCATTATAACACGACCTTTATCACATCAAATGTAGGTAGCAATTTATAAAAAGGTACAATGGGACTGATCAACGTGTACCGGTTATTTTATACTGAAAATTGTAGGCTTAATCCTTACACTTAATATTTATTTGATTTATTGGATTTTTAAAGCTCCTGTTTATACTTGTTACTGGGCAAAAAAATACGGATTTTACACAGAGAACAAAATTCGTTAAATACATAATTATATATTTTGTACACATAAAATATCACCCAAAAATTTTGCAAAATGATAAATGTTTTTAAATATTTTTGTTTGTTAAGACGAACTATATGTTAATGCTTTTCAAAATATTTAATTAATATTAAATTCAAAGTTTTCTTTTTACAAATTAATAAATTATAAATACTCTGTTTTTGTTCCGGCCAAAGGGGCCATAATTATCTTATATTATTTATTGGAAAAATTTGAAAAGTAACAAAAGCACAATTAAGAATGAAAGATGATTTAAAATTATATATTTATGAAAATAATTAATAAGTACTTTCAATAAAATTAAAGTAAATTATAAATCATTTTAATTTTCTTTTGCATTCAAGAGCAGAGTGGCGCAGTGGAAGCGTGCTGGGCCCATAACCCAGAGGTCCGTGGATCGAAACCACGCTCTGCTAAATTTTTTTTTCCTTCCACTTATTTACTAGTATTAGTATTAATATAATTAATATATTATATATGGCATCCTTCCGTCTTCGTGAGATGATGGAGTAACTATATAGTTCTACATTTTGGCGAGTGGCTCACTAGGCCAATCCTAGGATGCCAATCACCACCGCATCTCTCGCAGGAGAATATTGAATCCCGGTAAGATCTTGATTTCCAAATTGTTTCGATTGATTCAAGGGCCACGTTGCGAGTATCTTCTGCCTTTTTTACTCCTTCAAACACTGCTGTTCGCCAGTTGGAGCGATGTTCGGCAATGAACTCCCATTCGATTGTTTCAATATTGGCTTCCCCCATACTTCGTTTGCAAACGTCAGTAAATCTCAGGCGTGGTCGTACAATATGTCTTGTCCCTTCTGCCAACTCTCCATACAGCAGTATCTTTGAGATACGTCCGTCCTCCATTCTCCGTACATGACCTAACCAGCGAAGGCGCCTTTTGATAACAAAGGAGAATATGCTAAGCATGTGTGCACGTTAGAGACCGACCGAAAGTGATTTTCTGATTTCGGCCGAAGCCGAAAATAGGCCGAAAGTATAAAATGACTTTCAGCCGAAACCGAAAAATTGCCGAAAGTTTAAAAATGACTTTCGGCCGAAACCAAAAAAGGCCGAAAGTTAAAAATGAATTTCGGCCGAAACCGAAGCCGAAACCGAAAATGAAATATTAAGATATTTTGAAATTCGTTCCCGCATACATTCTGCATACATCGAAAATGATGTGGGAAAGTATAAATATTTACATTCTTTTTATAAAAAATGAGATAATCGTGAATATTAATAAATAAACATATACCATAGGGGTCTCAAACTCGCGGCCCGCGAGCCATTTGTGACCCGCAAGACGATATTTTGCGGCCCGTTACATGACAGAAAAGTTTAGTGTAAATGCGCCGGCCCGTTTCCCCCATTCTCATCTATAACGTGAGTCTCCGCGACGGTTTCAGTCGAATCTCACCGACTAGTCTAATTCTGTTGTTTTTTTTTTTTATGTTTCTATATATTTTTGTATGCCATGTCTCTGGCAACAGTGAGTAGTTCTTGAGAACCCTTAATGATTTTATTTTTAGTTATAAAGGTTGAGCAGATTGTAACAGTTGCAATCGCTTTTTTGTGGATTACTTGATGGGGCCCACTCTCATTCAGATACTACCTCCTGTGCCTCCCCCTCCCCCCATGATTTGAGCTTGAGACCCTTGATCTAATGAATACTTTGGATTTACCATTTTCATATAAAAGTAATTTAAATTGCTTTAAATTTTTTTTTTAAAATTAGTGTGGTAGGAGAAACTTTGGCAAAAATTGTGAGGGGGGGGGGAGGAGGGGAAATTGATGCAAAATATAATTTTTTTAAACAGGGTCTCTAAAAAAATTTGGTTCTAAAAGATCGCTTAATTTGTTTTTAAAGATCGTTTAGTTGTTTGGTATTGATCGGTTAGTTTCTTCTAAAAGATTGGTGAGCTTGTTCATAAAGATCATTTAGTTTGTTGTTCAAGATCGTTTAGTTTGTTGTTAAAGATCGTTTAGTTTATTGTTAAAAATCGTTTAGTTTGTTGTTAAAGATCGCTTAGTTTGTTGTAAAGATCGCTGAGTTTTTCATAATGATCCCTTAGTTTGTTCTTAAAGATAATCAATTTTGTTCCTTAAGATCGATTAGTTTCTTCTTAAAGATCTTTTAGTTTGTTCCTAAAGACACTTAGTTTCCTGTTAAAGATCGCTTAGTTTATTCTTATAAATCATTTAGTTAACTATTAAAGTTCATTTGTTTTGTTCTTAAAGATCATTTAGTTCGGTCTTAAAATCGTTTAGTTTTTTCTATAAGATCGTTTAGTTTGTTATTAAAGATCGGTTAGATTGTTCTTAAAGATCCCTTTGTTTGTTTTAAAGATCGTTTAGTTTTTTCTTAAATGTCCCTTAGTTTGTTGTTAAATATCGTTTAGTTTGTTCTCAAAGATCGCTTAATTTGTTCTTAAATGTTGCTTAGTTTGTTGTTAAATATCGCTTTCGCTGAGTATTAAATGGCCGAAAACCTGAGTCACTTTCGGCCGGATGGCCGAATGTCTAAGTCAATTTCGACCGAAACCGAAGAAAAACCGAAAGTTAACTATTCTCTTTCGGCCGAAACCGAAATTAAGCCGAAAGTTAACTTTTCAGTTTCGGCCGAAACCGAAACTTGGCCGAAAGTGATAAAATGGCCACTTTCGGCGCCGAAACCGAAGCCGAAACCGAAATTCGGTCGGTCTCTAGTGCACGTTCCAAAACCTCCACGTTATGCACCCTGTCCTGCCAACCAATGCGTAAAATGCGACGCAGACATCTTTGATGGAAGCTGTTAAGTTTCCGCTCCTGACTGGTGTGTGTGGTCCCATAGACATAGAGATATTTATAGCTCTGTGGTGTGGTCCACACTTCGCTAGAATATAGGAGCGTGCTAAGCACGCATGTCTGATAAACACTTATTTTTAGCATTAATAGATGGTTAATCAATAGATGGTTCCTGAAAAGTTCATCATAATTGATGAATCTCAAAGATTATGATTTGACAAATCTTCAATTAAAAAGGGTACAGAGCATGGGCGCCCGCAGGTAGGGGCAAGGTGGGGCACTTGCCCCCCCCCCCTTCTGGATTGATTGGATAAAAAATTTTTAGACAAAAATAGACAAAAAAAGTATTAAAATAAAGAAAAATAAAGAGAAAGTAATTAAGCTGATGTCCTGTCCGTTATTATGATTTGACAAATCTTCAATTAAAAAGGGTACAGAGCATGGGCGCCCGCAGGTAGGGGCAAGGTGGGGCACTTGCCCCCCCCCCCCTTCTGGATTGATTGGATAAAAAATTTTTAGACAAAAATAGACAAAAAAAGTATTAAAATAAAGAAAAATAAAGAGAAAGTAATTAAGCTGATGTCCTGTCCGTTCGTTCACCATACAAATACGCTACAGTAAATCAAAACTACATTAAAACATTACTAAACAAATTTTGCCCCCCCCCCTGGAAAGTTAATCGATTTTTTAGCCCCCCCCCCTAGAAAGTTTTCTGCGGGCGCCCATGGTACAGAGTACTACCAAATAAACAAATATTGATAATGTTCAATGGCATCTGCCAGGAAGCCTTCTAGGAAGGTTAAGTTATTTTTAGCGTACGCAATGTTAATAAGCCTTTAGTATCAGAACTGTTCGCTTTCAAGCATCTATTTGAAACAGAAATTTTAAATCAAGCTTTATTCTTATGCTATGTGCTTTAAAAAAGAGAGTACAGTCGAACACGCTTATCTCGACCTCGATTAAACTTGCCAACCCTGTAATGTCGACGTTTTTTTGAAGTGGAACCGCCAAATTCTCTCTTTGCCGTAGCATTTTCTCCTCGATTATGTCGATTTTTTTTTTATGTCGATTAGTAAATCTCAGGCGTGGTCGTCCAATATGTCTTGTCCCTTCTGCCAACGATCAGCAGAATGAGGTCACAAATTGTGGAGGCTTCGTCCATGTTAGAAAAAACCAAACGATCTCGCACTTTAAAAATTCGGAGCTCAAAAAGTACTCAAGTTAAAAAGTTAATAAATTAATTCTGGTTTCATTTTTACAAATTTTGAAATTCGCTCTAAATAACTGTAATATTTTTTTTAATATATATATTTTTTACTGAAGTACCTGCATTTATTAAGGCACATTATGTGCATGCATTTATTAACGCACATCATGTACATAAAGAAAATTCAAGCACATGTTAATATATCGCCGCCATACTGGTTTTCTGTTAACTCGACGCTTTTTGGCAAACCCCGAGGCCGTCGACATAACCGGGTTCTAATGTCCATTAAAATTATCACATAGTTAAGGGGCTTGCATAAAGGGCTTCTTATGGTACCTATGGGTTACATTCATGGGTGTTCTTTTATTAATTTTTAGCACCAAACTTTATAATTATATAGAAGATGTGTGTGCTGAAATGAGAATATTAAATTTTTTATTTCTTTCTACTTTTTAGCATGCAATTTTTTAGCTGCAAATGATCCATAAAATAATTCAAAAATTTAACAAAGAATACTTTCAAAATCCCGGGTAAATTGATTTAACTGTGTAAGTAGAAAGGAAGTCTTTAATTTTTTTTTAAATAATAATATTTTTTTTTTTTTTTAAACTTTCAAAGAAGTTAAAACGCACTAAAAATTAAAAAGTAGAACATAATTTTAAATTTCTTAAAATTAAAATGCATTACATAAAGAAAGACTATGCAGAAATGTAAATGAGCACTTTGAAGTACAATGAAGCCGAAGGTTTCGATTTGAACTTAAATACGTTTTATTTTTTTATTAATTTTGTACACAGACTTTCTTTGAGTAATGCATATTAATACATTATAATTTATAGTTAGTTTTCACCTTTTTAACGCGCCTTTGATATTATAAAGAAAATTTTAAAAATATTTTTTCCCTAATTTTTATGTTGAAATTGTAATCTGTAATCTTTAAATTTAAATTACTGGTAGGCCTACCGGTATCGACAAAAGAAATTTAAAAAAAAAAAAAAAAAAAACATCGAATGCTTACTAAATCCCTATTGAAGTGAATTAACTCTTAACTTCTTTTATGTTGAAATTGTAATCTGTAATCTTTAAATTTAAATTACTGGTAGGCCTACCGGTATCGACAAAAGAAATTTAAAAAAAAAAAAAAAAAAACATCGAATGCTTACTAAATCCCTATTGAAGTGAATTAACTCTTAACCTAGGCATACAAATACATGTGACAAATAAATCTGAGCTCACCCACCCGTTCACCCGAAGCAGACGCGGTCAACCATAATTTGAGCAACAATTACTCTTCATGATGGGAAATGCGAGTATAGTAGAGAGAACGTTTTTAAACAGAGGTGGGCAATACTGCGGCCCGCTGAAACGTTTAATGTGGCCCTCAAGACCTGCCGAGAAGTGGAGTAACGCTTTCGTAAAATGTAGGCTACGAATTTGTTTGAAAGAAATTTCGTCGACGGAAAATTGATCGACGGAAATTTGACTCGTTCACTCGTTAAAATTTTGCGTCAAATTTCTTTTTTGAACGCATTATTTTGTTTTACTATATAGATAGGTAAATTTCTTTTAAACAAATTTCCGGTAACCGTCCCAGTGATGTTAGTGTGTGGTTGGGGTGAGAGCGGACCCTCCGTTTTGTGTACGGAGTATTTTGCCTTATCTGGTCGGACTGCTCAATATCAGGAGACATTTGCCACAGCAGCTTACATAAACGACCATCCTTTACGGATGCAGTCAATTAGCCAGAGAAGAGCCTACCGACCCGAACTCAGGAATACCGGGTAGGGAGAAACTTTCGTCTGCTCCAGGACCTGGGACTGCATGCAAGCTACTCCCTCCTGAAATAGGTTTGACACCGACAACTACCGGTACGACACCGATAAATACCGGTACCGATCCGGCAGTGATGAACGCAAGAGGCGGTCTTTAAAGAAAGATCAAAGTCTTTGCAGACTCTGGTAAAAGTCTTCATAGACGGCTAGTGCTTTGCTAGAGAAAATACAGCTGGCCACGGTGCACTAATACAATACACAGGAGGGCGACCACCAACTGTGGAGATCTCAAGGTCCATTGAAAAAATGAAGAGATGCAGAGATTGGAGTCATTTTGGTTGGCCTGAAACAGATGCGTTGCCGTTAAGTTTGAAGGACTCATTTCACGACCATTGTCGTCCTTACAGACTCACAGTTTGCTCTTGAAACTGCAGTTAAGTGTTGGTTAGACTCAACAGTGGTCTGCGTCTTTCTGAAAATAGAGTACGGCATCCAAGCATGCAGCTTCATGGTCATCCTACAATGGGTCCCTTGTCACTATGGGGTGGCTCAGAATGCGCAAATAGATGCCCAAGCCAGAAATGGTTCAGTCCAGCCCCAAGCGCACCAGCCAGTGACCCAATACTGGGGTGGGGTGGGGGTGGGTCAAGGCTAGGCTAAGAAGAGCCCACTTTAACTCAATGGTTAAGTGACAGTTGATACAGTAAGAGATCTTGACCAAAATATGCTGGGACAAAACAAAAGCGACCCATGGTGGAAAGTCCAGCAGTCTCCAGAGCCTTGTTACTCAGGTTAGAATAGAACATTTCCAGACGGGAGCTACTTACATAGGCTAAATACTCTTAGGCAGTAGTTCCCAAACTTTTAAGTTTGGCGGACCGGTGAACAAGTTTAGAAGTTTTACCAGGGACAGGTGCATGATTTATTTTTATACTTTTATTTCTATTTGACAATAAATATTTATGTTATGGAGACCGGCAGCGTTAGGCATGCGGACCGGTGAAGGTCCACGGACCGCCATTTGGGGACCACTGCTCTTAGGGACCTGAGCTGTCACCTCTGTGGCCAGGCACCTGAAAATGTGGCGCACTTACTAGCTAAGTGCCCCACACTGGGGGTTGGGACCACCATAAACCTGCGTTAATCGATATATGGTGAAGCCTAACAGATTCAACTCAGCTGTGACTTATTGGCTGGGGTCATAAGAGCTTAGGCCGGACCCCAAAAGAGAATGAACAATTTGGAGTGATCGTTTTATAGAAGTCACAGACAATTTGGATTGACCCTAATATAAATAATATTTAATAGTTATGGTAATTATTCTTAAGTACTAAATAGGGCAAAGATATAAGGACAGATGAAAAATTCTTAAGGTGCATTTAATTACTTCATTAATTTTGGCTTTTAAACAAATAAATAGTCCAGAAACAAAAGAAGAAAAAGACAATTTTTTCAAAATTTTGGTAAAAAATGTAATTTTGGATTAAACTTCTCTGACTGATTTTTGTGTGAACAGGATCTGTTTTTTAAGTCACCAATAACTAGAATCTCATTACAGTAATTCAAACGTATGGTATTCATTTTTCCAATACTATGATTTGATATGATACTAATACTATAGCTTTCCTACCAAATTAACTGGGAGATATTTGACTTTTACTATGAAAAGAATTACAAAAGAAAAGAATGCCAAATGAACTTACAGTACACACTGCCATATAAAAATGATTGCATTAAATTATCGTTGCATCCCATCGCACATGTTATCAGAATACATGAACACATCTTAAAACCTTGTTGCCTTATCTGGTTTAATTTTTTTTATTTTTTTTAAAATTCAACCTACATTTAATGGTGTGCACAAACAAAAACTTTATTCTAAATCCCAATATGTAAATTTGGGGTGGGGGTGTACAAGGTGCAGATAAGGCATATGATCATCAAAACAGATTGCTTTAAATTTAAACAATGTTGAATATTCTTAAAGAGACAACGCAATTGAAAAAAAAAAGATAACGATAAGAGATGGAATTATATATGTCAAAGTAACAATCAATCATGGATAAAACTTCCTATGATTGGGGAAAGCTTTACAGTTAGTTCTAGTATGATATGGTTCATACGGAGAATCAGCAAAATATTTTGGTTCCCTCCACTTTGGTGTGACCAAAATGTCTAATAATTTGCATTGTTTTGCATTGACAAAAACATGCTGCTTAAGTTTCCATTGTAGCGCTGGAGATTTTAGATAAAGTCTTTTGTGTCTTCCTCCAAAGCACCGAATCCATGCACCCCAGTGAAGACGATAGAAGCGATTGATGATTCTATGTTCTCTCCACAGCTTGAGCTCATAAGTAGTGGGACAAACTGGTGTTGTATGAAAAGCTCTCTTGCTAATATAACTTGGGCTAAAATAAAGTAAAAGAAGTAAATGTGTAATTTGAGGTACATGGATTTCATATTATCAGCCTGAAAGATTTGTCACAAAATTTTATTTACTAATATAAATATTACTGTATTATTAGTGTACTATGCTCTGACTGGGGAAATTTAGTTAAACTAGTTGTTAGATTTGATTTCGATTTTAAAAAAATTAATTTAAACAATGTTTAGTTGCATCAATTTCCAAACAAATTCTTTAATTTTCTCTTTGTTATGGATTCAAACATTTGTTTTGCTGAGGTATTATTTAAGTAATTTCTGGTGCTGCATCAGAATAAATATATAATTTATATTTTTTGAAAGACATATGAATTGGTAGGTTAACAAAAATGCATGCATTACAAGTGGACAAATGTTCCGCTAGGCACATTACTGAAAGGATTGAAAAAAACACATATAACTTAAAATACAGTGGAACTTCTCATAACGAGCATAATTCGTTCCAGAATCTTACTCGTTAAGCGAACACTAGTTAAACGAAACAATTTTTCCCATACAAATCAATGTGAAATACGATAATGCATTCCATGCTGAAAAAATACTCATTTTTCAAAAATTTGTATTAACATTTATTCAAATAAAATTACTTATGAATTGTTAAGGAATGTAACAACTTGGAATACAACTTAGATTTGAAACAAAAAACGTAAATAAAAGTATGAATTTATGACAAATAATTAATCCTTTTTAACTAGAAAACTGTCTAAAGACATTTGTTTTTGCCGACGCTTCAAAATTTGACAAAAATGTGTCACAGCATTATCATTGAATAAATTTGTAGCATGAATAGCCACCTCCTTATTAGGGTGATACTTCTCAATGTACGATGTAACAGTTTCCCATGCTTTCAGCATTTCTCTTATTGCGCTAGAAGATTGTTGCTCTGCTACTTCCTCCTCCATTAATGAAATCTCCTCCATAATTTCTTGCTGTGAAACACGATGCAACTCCATAAGCTCTTCCGTGGTCGACTCTTGACTGTGCTCTTTCACAAGCTCTTCAATATCTTTGTTGTCCACCTCGAGTCCCATGATATTGGCCAATGCCACAATCTCGTTAACTGTAGACTCCAAAAGTACTGTTTCAAAATCACATTCAACATCACTCTCTGGCCAAAGTTTTTTCCAAGTAGAAGTGAGGGTCCTCTTGGTAACTCCTTCCCAAGTCCCGGCACACAAATGAATGTCGGGAAAAAGGGACTTCACCTTTCTGTGTAACTCATGCGAAATGTCGCTTGTTAAGGGAGCAACTTCTTCACATTTTTTTTGCTCGTTATGCGAATTACTCGTTATGAGAGGTGCTCGTTATGAGAGGTTCCACTGTAGTTCAAAAAAAGTAGTGGCCTGGTGTATGTGTATCATACATCCTGTATAAAGATCACACTTTTAATCAGAGTGCAAAGTTTTAACATAAGTAATTACCGTTAATGTTATGTTGTAGAATGAATTATGAAAACCTAAACATTCTAAATGAAACACAATTGTATGGAAAATAATAGAACAATTACCTTATTAATTCATTCTTTGGGGAAGAAAAAGTTAAAGAATGTAGACATTTGGTGTTCGTTTGAGTTGTCAGTTTGGCAGAGTTTGCAGGCAAAAGGGAAAGTGGTTGAAATACTTTCTGAACTTGAATACAGAAGCCTGTAAATAAAAAAAATTGTAGTAATAGATTCATTAAGTTTTTCATAGTAAAAATAAGAAAAAGAATTCAAATGTTGATGCCTTACTGGCAAGCACTGACATGAATCCCTGTGATGCTGAAAGAATATATAAAAATAGTAGTAAAGTGCAAACAAGAAGCCCTGCATATGGTGGAAGATTGGTCCCAAAAGAAAATGCTCAAAACAATCAGATTTCACACTCTCAAACAACAACATAGAAGACTTAGTACCAAATTATTTACAAATAAGCTTAAATGTCAGTTAATGGGAGAATACAAATAGTCATACCCCACAGCAAAGAAATAAGGTAGCAGGTTCAAGGGGTGGGGGGGGCATACTTTTAAAAAAAGAAGCTATACAGGAAGGGTGATACCTGCAATAGAATGAGGCATGACATCCTTGGTCAAAGCACCAAAATCATGTTTAATGAACAAACAGAACTCAAGACTAGGCTTTATGACTGACAACGGCCCAAATGGAAAGCACAACAGGTCTTCAAAACACAAATAAATAAAAATTCAAATACATTAAATAGGAACTTCATATAAAGGACAGATAGCTACGTCCCAGATCAAGATAAATGGGCAAAAGTGTAGTTTAATAGCTTACCAGAGAGTTCCAAGAATTCTAGATTTAAAACTATGATTTTTCTTTGTAATAATGTAGTTTATTCTCACAATTAATTATTAATGTAAGCCTGTTAAATTATAAACCAGTGATAACTTGTGAGCGTTTTATAAGCTTGTTTTCTCCCTTTTTGAGAAAAAATATGTACCATGCACAATAAACAATATAAAAACTAAAACAGTATGGTACCCACAAGTTAACCAAAGACCTAAAAATATTTGAGGCATATGAAAAAAAATTACAATCCAAATAGATCTAGACAAAATAAAAACCGCCAACGACATTTTTATAGCCTGTGTTCTGACCTAATTTTGCTTCAACTAGAGCTGTAGCGTCCACCACTTATCTTCCCCTTTTGTATTGATATTGATATCACTGATTAAATGTTAGTACTAGATGTCTCCCTGGGATATGACTACAGATAATTTCTGTAGTATTAGATGTCTCCTTGAGAAATGACTACAGATCATATCTGTAATAATAGATTTCTCTTTGACAAATACAAATAAACACATTAGAATATAGAGGCCGACCGAAAGTGATTTTCTGATTTCGGCCGAAGCCGAAAATAGGCCGAAAGTTTAAAATGTATTTCGGCCGAAACCGAAAAAAATCCGAAAGTTAAAAATGAATTTTGGCCGAAACCGAAGCAGAAACCCAAAATGAAATATTAAGATATTTTGAAATTCGTTCCCGCATACATTCTGCTTACATCAAAAATGATGTGGGAAAGTATAAATATTTACATTCTTTTTATAAAAATGAGATAATCGTAAATATTAATAAATAAACATCTAATTTAGGGGTCTCAAACGCGCGACCAGCGAGCCATTTTGACCCGCAAGACGATATTTTGCGGCCCACTACATGACAGAAAAGTTTAGTGTAAATGCGCCGGCCCGTTTCCCCCATTCTCATATATATAACGTGACTCTCCACGACGGTTTCAGTCGATCTCACCGACTAATCTAATTCTGATTTTTTTTTTTAATGACTCTATATATTTTTGTATGCCAGGTCTCTGGCAACAGTGAGTAGTTCTTGAGATCCCTTAATTATTTCATTGTTATTTATAAAGGTTGACCAGATTGTAACAGTTGTAATCGCTTTTTTGTGGATTATTTGATGCGGCCCACTCTTATTCAGACACTACCTCCTGCGCCCCCAACCACCCCCCCTCCCCCATAATTTGAGTTTGATACCCTTGATCTAATGAATACTTTGGATTTTACCATTTTAATATAAAAGTAATTTAAATTGCTTTACAATTTTTTCAAATTTGTATGGTAGGAGAAAATTTGGCAAAAATTGGGGGGGGGGGGGAGGAGGGGAAATTAATGCAAAATATTATTTTTTTAAACCGGGTCTCTAAAAAATATGGTTCTAAAAGATCACTTAATTTGTTTTTAAAGATCGTTTAGTTGGTTGTTATTGATCGGTTAGTTTGTTCTTAAAGATCGGTGAGTTTGTTCATAAAGATCGCTTAGATTGTTCTAAAATATCGCTTAGATTGTTCTAAAATATCGCTTAGTTTCATCTTAAAGATCGCTTAATTTGTTCTTAAAGATCACTTAGTTTGTTGTTAAAGACCGTTTAGTTTGTTGTTAAAGACCGTTTAGTTTGTTGTTAAAGACCGTTTAGTTTGTTGTTAAAGACCGTTTAGTTTGTTATTAAAGATCGCTTAGATTGATCTTAAAGATCGCTTAGTTTGTTTTAAAGATCGTTTGGTTTGTTTTTAAATGTGGCTTAGTTTGTTGTTAAATATCATTTAGTTTGTTCTCAAAGATTGCTTAATTTGTTCTTAAATGTAGCTTAGTTTGTTGTTAAATATCGCTTTTGCTTAGTATTAAATGACCGAAAATCTGAGTCACTTTCGGCCGGATGGCCGAAAGTCTAAGTCAATTTCGTCCGAAACCGAAGAAAAACCGAAAGTTAACTTTTCTCTTTCGGCCGAAACCGAAATTAAGCCGAAAGTTAACTTTCCAGTTTCGGCCGAAACCGAAAATTGGCCGAAAGTGATAAAATGGCCACTTTCGGCGCCGAAACCGAAGCCGAAATTCGGTCGGCCTCTATTAGAATAGTTATGCCAAACATACATGTGAACACCAATGGAAGAATAACACATTTTCCAGAAAAAACTTTTCCAGTTACATAACCACAACCTGTATTAAGAGCATTATACAGCCAAACATTGTTGTGCCTGGCATATGAAGACCAAATAATTCTACTTGGAAGAAGTAGGAACAACATTCAGGGCAGGCACTAGACATTTTTAGGTTGGGTGAAAATTGGCCATTGTCGCCCTCTGGAAAATTATGATTTTAACAAATTTTGCCACTTTCTGTGGTTTATTGTGTGATGATCACGCATTGTACCCGTCTTGAGCTAGCCCTGACGACATTGTAAAAATGTTTAATGAACTTGAAGAGTACTCTGTTAAGGCTGATTAAAGGTGAATAAAGCAAAGACCAAGTAACAAAAATACAAATGATAATATTAAAATAAAAAACAAAACTTTTGAGAGATTGGATAAATTCAAATAACTAGAAGCCACCATAAATGAGCTTAATGAAAAAGGATGTGAAGTAAATGATTATAGCAGACACTTGCTGATATTTCAGGTACAAAAGTTACAAGAAATCTCTCAATGAAAACAAAGAAAACCATATCACTAACTATAAGATCAGAAGTGATGTTTTGATGTATGAAACTAAGGCACGGATACTAACCAATATAGCTTAAAAATGGCTTATTATGATAAAATGTTTGCATTTGTATTCTGTTTTCTCATTATTAAAGCTTTACTGTAACCTACATTTTTTTATTTACACAAATTGTGTGTCATTAAAATTAGTAAATAAAAAAAATATTTAAATTGGGACTTCACAGCAGAGACCGACCGAAAGTGAATTTTTTTTTTTGCCCAGGGGGGTCACATTTTTTGTGACAATCGCAATGTGATGTCCTGAAGTCACATTACAAGTTGTCAGAACATTTAATTAACTATTGAAAAAATTGCACTTAATATGTTTAATAACATTAAATTACAGACTTTTTTAACTTTATTTTTTATACTATTTTACTATACAATACAATAATAATTTAAAATAATTATTTAAATTTTATGAATGTCAATTTATGTTTTAACACGATCACTAGAGAATCAGTATAGGTATGCGAGATCCGAAAAATAGCCTCTGATCTAGTTACAGGACACCACGGAGCATTAGAATTGCATTATTGTAGTGAAATTGACAGTGTTCATCGTGAGCGTGGGCGCCCGCAGAAAACTTTCTAGGTGGGGGGGGGGGGGAAAAAAAATCGGATAAACTTTCCGGGGGGGGGGGGGGAAAAAAATTTTTTNAAACAAATTTTATTAATGTTTTAATATAGTTTTAATTTACTGTAGCGTATTTGTATGGTGAACGAACGGACAGGACATCAGCTTAGGCTTCGGCTTGGCGGCTTAGTTACTTTCTCTTTATTTACTCCTTACTTTACTTTAATACATTTTTTGTCTATTTTTGTCTAAAAAATTTGTATCCAATCAATCCAGGGGGGGGGGCAAGTGCCCCACCTTGCCACTACCTGCGGGCGCCCATGATCATGAATTGTCAGTATTGGGAATTTGTCTAAGTACTCTGTAACTGTAACTCAACTCTAATTTTAAATACTAAAATGAAGAATAAGAATGACACTGCTAACTGATGGAATTAGGGCTACCACGTGAAGTGGAATTGAACTAAAATGGTTGACCGGGGGCAAAGGGTGATCTTAGTAAATATTTCAGGGCAGTATTCTTAATCATTTCGCAGCACTGTTTTTCTACAACAACAAAAATGTTCCTTACTAGAAACGAACTTTACTAAGGACGTCGCCATGTTTTAAGATTTAGTTTTGTTTGACTCAAGGGAGAGCACTATCATTTATTGTTAAAATTTTAGTCGAGAAGAGCTCTCATTCTCATAACCATGTTCCCAGATTCAATTTGTCTAAAATTAAATCCGGCATTTAACGTAAATGGATATAAAACTTTTTAATAGACCTAATTATTGACATATTACACATCAAAATCACGATGTCAAATGATAAGACAGGACATGATTGTGGTCACAGTGACTGACACAGTGTGGTTGACCCTGGTTGTGATTTGTCAATTTAAGTAAAATAAATACAAACAAAAAAAAGAAGACGCTGAAAATATCACTTGTTGACTTAGTCTTAGGCTTTAGTTCAGTGCCGCTTTAGGCTACTCATCTGATGACTGAAAATGAATTCACTAACATCAGTCACATATCATCATGATTGTGGTTGTGATTGTCTAACTATATTAACCGGTCATAATAGTAGTCATATTAATTATTATTGGACAACCAATTAATATTAATTTTAATATTTTTAGTTGAAATGAACATGCATTACATGTGTGAATATTGCGTTTTATTATAATTATAAGTCTAGTCTACGTAATGAAAAATTGGGGTAATTTATATTACCATAAGTATAAGTTCCACCCTGGGCATTAATATCCCTTCGCCCTCTGTAGGTATGCCACAAGTGATATCTACTCCCATAGTCATAGGTCCAAGTTTCAACACTTAAAATTATAATAATAATGAGCCAAATCATTTGTGATACATCCATCCCTGTCTCGCTACAGCCCATGTAGGGCTTTGACCTCCCTCACCACTTCCTTCCACTCAGACCTAACTGTTTTAACTGATGCTTTTCTTTTGCATGCTTGGATTCCTAGCTGCTGTAGATCTTTTTCCATATCATTCATCCATCTAAGGCAGTCTAAGCCTTTGAGTCGTTTTCCTCTGGAGTATTTGTGGTGCACCCTCTTCACTCCTTTGTCATTTGGTATTCCTTATAATCTTATAAGTGTCCAGCCCAGCATAGCCTGCCCTTTTTCATTTCTGCTACTAGTTACTACTAGCCTGTGATCCTGATATAGTCTATACAATTCCTGGTTGGTTTGTATTCTCCATTCATATTCATCCTTTGTTCCGGCGAACTATTCTCTCCCATGTGTTTAATAGGTTATCTGCCATTTTTGTTAGGATCCAAGTTTCACTTGTGTATGTTACAACTGTTCTGATTACAGTTTTATTTATAGTTTTTTTGTAATTTTCTTACTTTTGAGTATTTTGTGACTAATGAGGTATGCTCTATTCCTGGTCGATATTCTTCTTTATGTCTGTCAGTAATTCATTACTTTCATTTATTAGTGATCCTAGGTATTTGAATTGATTTACTTTTTCAAACGTGTGGTTTTTAATTTTAATGGTTTCATCAGCCTGTTCTCCTCTTAACATAGTGATGAATTTTGTTTTTTTGGTTGTTGATTTCCCGCTCTGCTCGTAGTGATGCATCTTCTAATTCAATAAAAAGCTTTTGATATGTCTTTACTACTTTTCCCTAACAGTGCTATCATGCATATGCCAAACACTGAATTGTTGGTTGTAGAGTGCCTATTGGTTGTGGGTCTTGGGATTTCCCTCAGAAAGTATCCTGTTATTGTTCCTTGGGTGTCAGTATGTAAGGTTCTTATAACTCTCTCTAATGTTGGGTTAAATAACACACAAGACAGTGAGTCTCCTTTGTCTTAGCCCTCGTCCAATCTGAAAATTCCCTTGAATATTCTCCATGAACCTAGATTTTGCTTTTTGCGCTGTTTAATGTTACATGTATCAGTATTGTCAGTTTTTTGGGTGTGCCAAAATATTTTCTTTTGATGCTGTCATAGGCCATTTTATATTCCTCATAGATTTGATGTACTGGGATTCGTAACATTTCTGTAATAGGCATCTGATCAGTAGTTGATCTGTTTTATCCTATTCCACATTGGTAGTGACCAATGTTTCCTTTAAGCTGCACAGACGACGCGCAGCAGTTTTGAGTATCCGCGCACCAAATTTCCATGTAAGTTTATGTNGGTTAAATAACACACAAGACAGTGAGTCTCCTTTGTCTTAGCCCTCGTCCAATCTGAAAATTCCCTTGAATATTCTCCATGAACCTAGATTTTGCTTTTTGCGCTGTTTAATGTTACATGTATCAGTATTGTCAGTTTTTTGGGTATGCCAAAATATTTTCTTTTGATGCTGTCATAGACCATTTTATATTCCTCATAGATTTGATGTACTGGGATTCGTAACATTTCTGTAATAGGCATCTGATCAGTAGTTGATCTGTTTTATCCTATTCCACATTGGTAGTGACCAATGTTTCCTTTAAGCTGCACAGACAACGCGCAGCAGTTTTGAGTATCCGCGCACCAAATTTCCATGTAAGTTTGTGTTTGTGGGCTGTAAAATTTTGCACACAAAAAAATTGATGCTGTAAAACTTTGCACACAACTGTATGATTTTGCACACTAACCAACAAACCTTAGAAGGAACATTGGTAGTAACCTATTATTTGTTCAGTGAAAAGTTGTAGTCTTTTAGAAATTAGTTTTTTCAGTCTTTGGTATGTTACATTTAATTGGGAAATTCCTCTGTAGTTTGTGCATTGAAGTTTGGAGCATTTCTTGTGTCATATTGTTTTTCTCTTTGATTTCAGCTTTTGTGTATTATGCTTAATCTCTGCTTATATTTAACCCTTAAAAGTAGTTGTCAGTGTCTGCATTTGCTTCTCAATAGCTTTTTATGTCTAGTATGTCTGACCCAGGCCTCCAATCAATTTGAACATGGTCAATTTGGTTGTGAGTTATTCCATCTGGTGATTTCCAATTAACTTTATGTATATTTTTGTGTGGAAACTTGGTGCTGCTGTCATCCTTTTTCCTGAAGCAAAGTCTATGATACCATTGTCATTGGATTCTTCATATAGACTTTGCCAATAGTTGGCATTAAAACTTTTTTTTACCTATTTCAGACCTGTTTACTCTTACGATTTTGGCGTACAATGTACGATTTTGAGATGTCTTTTACGATTGTACGCCGAGACCCGCCAAAACTACGATTTTCAGAGGCCGGGTGAAAAAAAAAAAATTCAGATAATTTTTTCTTTTTTTTTCTTTTGTTTTTTGAAGTTTTAGCCCTGTCTAATAAAGATCTACTGGTGAATGGAACCAGAAAAACGATTGGTTGTAATTTTTTTTTAAATTTGGGACCATCCTTCATTATATTATGGAGGCACTGAGAGGGGAGGTGTGGGTTGTTGATTTAAGGACATTTGCGGCACAGGGGACGCATGGGTAGGGGGTTGGTCGGAGTGTCAAAGGCTATAAAATATCACCGCAACGTATCGTATTGATGGTGATGATTGTCATACTGTTGCTTTGTGTGTCACAGGGAACTAGTGAGCTGCGTCACCGGTAAAAGGTATACTAGTCTCCCTAGCGACCGCTTCACCACCATGGCCCTTTGTTTTACGTAATAGTTAGATGGCCCTTTGTTTTACGTAATAGTTAGATGGCCCTTTGTTTTACGTAATAGTTAGATGGCCTTTTGTTTTACGTGGGGTAATAGTTAGATGGCCCTTTGTTTTACGTAATAGTTAGATGGCCCTTTGTTTTACGTAATAGTTAGATGGCCCTTTGTTTTACGAAATAGTTAGATGGCCTTTTGTTTTACGTAATAGTTAGATGGCCTTTTGTTTTACGTAATAATTAGATGGCCTTTTGTTTTACGTAATAGTTAGATGGCCCTTTGTTTTACGTAATAGTTAGATGGCCTGCCTTTTGTTTTACGTAATAATTAGATGGCCTTTTGTTTTACGTAATAGTTAGATGGCCCTTTGTTTTACGTAATAGTTAGATGGCCCTTTGTTTTACGTAATAGTTAGATGGCCCTTTGTTTTACGAAATAGTTAGATGGCCTTTTGTTTTACGTGGGGTAATAGTTAGATGGCCCTTTGTTTTACATAATAGTTAGATGGCCCTTTGTTTTACGTAATAGTTAGATGGCCCTTTGTTTTACGTAATAGTTAGATGGCCCTTTGTTTTACGTAATAGTTAGATGGCCCTTTGTTTTACGTAATAGTTAGATGGCCTTTTGTTTTACGTAATAGTTAGATGGCCCTTTGTTTTACGAAATAGTTAGATGGCCCTTTGTTTTACGTAATAGTTAGATGGCCTTTTGTTTTACGTAATAGTTAGATGGCCTTTTGTTTTACGTAATAATTAGATGGCCTTTTGTTTTACGTAATAGTTAGATGGCCTTTTGTTTTACGTAATAGTTAGATGGCCTTTTGTTTTACGTAATAGTTAGATGGCCTTTTGTTTTACGTAATAATTAGATGGCCTTTTGTTTTACGTAATAGTTAGATGGCCCTTTGTTTTACGTAATAGTTAGATGGCCCTTTGTTTTACGTAATAGTTAGATGGCCCTTTGTTTTACGTAATAGTTAGATGGCCCTTTTTTTTACGAAATAGTTAGATGGCCCTTTGTTTTACGTAATAGTTAGATGGCCTTTTGTTTTACGTAATAGTTAGATGGCCTTTTGTTTTACGTAATAGTTACATGGCCCTTTGTTTTACATAATAGTTAGATGGCCCTTTGTTTTACGTAATAGTTAGATGGCCCTTTGTTTTACGTAATAGTTAGATGGCCTTTTGTTTTACGTAATAGTTGACAAGGTGCGGCTGGTGTGTGTGGGGAGGGGGGTATAAATATTTTTGTAAAACGTGTTAATGTTTATTTTGCGTACCAGGTATGTTATACATGAATGTCCCATTGTCCAAATTGCTTTGGCGTTCGAATTTGACTACATTGACGGGTGTGCACATTGCCTGATTTTAATGTTACCATTAATGGAATCGGCGATCCTTTTTATTTTCGGTCCCCTAGTTTAGTTTACTTAGTGAGTATTTT
Source organism: Lymnaea stagnalis (assembly GCA_964033795.1). NCBI lineage: Eukaryota > Metazoa > Mollusca > Gastropoda > Lymnaeidae > Lymnaea > Lymnaea stagnalis. The sequence continues at coordinate 990,333 of CAXITT010000028.1, read as the reverse complement.
ACGAAATGGCCTCGACAAAAAGAAATGCACATGAAACCGATGATGAAGAAGAAACTTCTACAGATAAACATCAGCTTCAACAAAAGATAAAGAAAGTTGATATTCTTGCTTGAATCTAGGACACAATTTATTGTGTTGCGTTCTTCATAGAAGGGTCCATCATAGGCGCACTGCACATTCTGCAAGTCGGACTTTTCAGTAGCAACCAGAGGCAATACGAGTGGTGTGGATCTAGGACAGCGGTTCTCAACCTGTGGATCGCGGGACCCTTTTCCAGGGGTCGCCTTAGACCATCTGAAAACATATATCCTTACAGCTATGAAGTAGCAACGAAAATAATTGTGTGGCTGGGGGTCGCCACGACACTAGAAACTGTGTTAAAGGGTCGCGGCACTAGAAAGGTTGAGAACCACTGATCTAGGAGATAGCATGTATGGCCTGGGTCTAAATATTTAAATCAACATCATAACCCACATTTTCGTAATTTCAGGTGGGGGGGGGGGCAGTTCCTTCACAGAAAATACATGCGGTATTTAAAAATACTACACTCTTCATCCCGAAACTCTGAAAGTCCTAAACTAGCACATTGAGATCTCGAATGCTTTAAAATACCAGCCAACGTTTAGCAGGAATTTTCGTTGTGATGTTGTCAAGATGTATTTTCACAAATGAACTCACTAAGCTATACCTTAACTCAGTAGTAGAGACATTGCAGTAATGTTTAGTGCTCCGAATGGTCAGCGTCGTGTGACTTATATTTCGGTGGGCTACGCCAGTGGTTCTAAAATTTTCGTTTCCTTGCGCCTATGCCACACTATGTTTTTACCAGGCTCCCTGTGTTGAATTCTAACGTTTACCGTACAATTCGAAATAGCGAATACACAAATAAAATAAGGGTTGGATAAAAATAAATATAACGTGTATGTAGGTCACTGAGCGCCATCTGGAAATGCAAACAGCGGTTGCTTAGTGGGTTACTGCTTGCACCACGACCGAAAGTTGTCACACTGGTTTAAACGTGAAAATAAAATAATTAATTTTTTTTTAAAAATATTTCGCAACGCCCCGATGAGGAAGCCGCAGCCACCCCCTTGCCCGAGGGCAACGAGCACCCAGGGTGATGTGGCGTTTATTCTGGGAACCACTGGGCTGGCCGAATCACCAGTGGTGAATACCCGTGTCATGTCATGCTTTGTTTACTCTAACATCATAATATACAACGGATTTTGTTAAGTTTACGGGGAGGGGGGGGGGCGGGGCTGGGCTGGTGTTCTTAAGCTCACTGTATCGTACACACACAAAAAAGTGGGGGGGGGGGCCAATTTGTTACCGGGTAATTCATTCTTATCTTAATACAGTTTATTTAATGCTCATCTGACATCAAGTTTGAACAACGTTAAATTTCACCGGTGACTTTACTTTGACCTGTGACAGACTGGGATAATGTGATCAGCTCGTTAACCCAAATATTAATTAATATGCATTAGCCGATACACGTCTGCAAAACAAAGTGACCGCAGTTAACGGCTAACGTCAGTCATCTACTGTTAACCTACAGTTCCATATTTTGACGCCAGCTTAACTCCACTGAACACGCTATAAGGAGTAGTTATTGTATACAATATATATACTGTATTTTTATTTATTTACTATCAAAATACTGCATTGTACGACTTTAGGAGTTTGGGGGTAAACAGGTCTGCTATTTTTACATTAAAGTCGGCAATCACTATTTCACTTATGACTTATTTATATCATATGCTTTCCCCGATGAGCGCTTCATGTTGTGGAGCCTCATCAAAGATCTTTTCCAAGAACTCATAAAAGGATTCTTTTATCTCATCTTCTGTATCTTCGGTGGGAGCATGAACATTTATAAATGTTTTATTAGACACTATTCCTCCCACACACAAAGAGCACAATCTTTCATTCTCTGGTTTAAAACCTATGACTGCGCAGATGGCTTCTTTCTGTACATCAGATCCTGTTCCAAGAGCTTTAATGTTGTTGCCACTATAAAATATGGTGTAGTCTTGTGTCTCGAGGATGTCTGCATCATCCCATCGAATTTCTTGCAATGCAGCAATAGAGATTTTATATTTTAATTGATCCATTAGGTTGGCTAAAGCTACTACACCAAACAGGCTTAGTACGTTCCAAGTCGCAATCCAAAATCATGCCATATTCAGGCATAGGTCAATTTCCATGAGAATCAGTCCGGATTTAATTATGTTGTTTTGCTTTCGTAATGTTTATTTTTTTACATGGCCTGATTGTTAGCTCTGCGCATAACCATCTGGGGGGCTGCCCCTTACAGCTCTCTATGTAACTGCCTTAATTTTTGGGTAAGGCTCCCTAGCCTTTGTGGATCCTGCCATGTCCTACATGGCAATAGGTTCTGATTTTGGTCCACCCGGGTATTTTATATACCCAGTACCTACCATATCAGGTGGGCTTTCACCTATCCGTACCTGAGGAGGCACTCATTGTAAGATCATTATCAACTCACGAGAAATATGTGATATAATATATAATATATTATATTATTAATCAATATTACTATTAGGTCCAGTTTTAGATAAAATTTAAACTGAACTGTCTATTGTGGAAGTCTAACACTAACATACATATTTAAAATTGATTCTTTCTATTTTTTACAGCTTTAGGTTCATAGGTGATATGAGCCATAGAAATGGTTATGATAGTATAATATGTATAACTGGCTAGCCCTACATAAATTCTGACCTAGCATAAACGAGCCAAAATAAAATATTTTTTTAAAAGTGTAAAGAGAGACTCTTTAAAGTCTAAGAAAATGAAATTTTACCTGCAGAACATATGTGAAATCTACTCAATGTTTTGAATATGAGTTGGCCTATTCTACTGAACATTAACTAGCACAAAAGATATCAATGTGCGCTTTCAAGTATAACTCAGAATGTTTCCATGGACTCTTTAAGCTTTTGTGGAACTAAACACCATGTATTTACCTAAAGGCCATCTGAAAATTTTGTGGTACCAGCGTTTGAGGTATTACAAAATATTACATGGATCCAATAGATCATCATCATCTGTACCGAGACATAATTCCCTTAATATTCAAATGCTGTCTCAGAAACTTCATGACCATATCTTTAAAACTCCCCCTCAACCAACTAGTTCACATGAAATAAAAAAAGTTGAAGCTCATCTTAAAAAGCATGGACTTGCTGGAAAGACAACTTCATCATCCCAACTGCCTGAAGTTGATCTTAAACTTCCTCCTCTTTTTGGTAAAGACATAAATGAGCATTTTGTACAAATTGCTAATGATCAATTAGCTGTGTACAAATCACTAATTGAAGAATTAGCATATGGGCAATTACCAACCATTCCCACGAAATGGCAATTTAAGAAAGGTTGGACTAAATATAATGCTGATGGTTCATTTGAAAGTGTAACATTCCCTGAAGACAGAGGTCTCGTCTTTGATAATTAGCATATGGGCAATTACCAACCATTCCCACGAAATGGCAATTTAAGAAAGGTTGGACTAAATATAATGCTGATGGTTCATTTGAAAGTGTAACATTCCCTGAAGACAGAGGTCTCGTCTTTGATATTGAATGTTTAATGTCAGAAGGGAATTATCCTACCATGGCAACAGCTGTCTCTCCTACACATTGGTAAGCACTGAAATAGTGATGATTTTTCATTTCTCACTTTTAAAGCAGGTTCAAATATATTTTTATAAGAATAAAAAAACCATTTAATTTATATTTTATTGTCCTGATGAAAATTTTTAAAATAAAATTATTGAGGCCATGAAAAATTGTTCACAAAATTTCAAAGCAGCACTATTTATTTAAAATCACAAAATAAAAATTTGAGGGGGGTGGGGGGACAAGATATTTCCAAAAGTGTTGACTTAAGATGATGAATAAAGTAGAAAATTTGAATCTGCCATGCAACAACATATGCCATGCAGGGTATGTACTCTGCTAACCAAATATTTTATTTGATCTTTCATTAGGTATTCATGGGTCAGTGAGTTTGTTATCCAAGATAAATTTCGGTGGATTAGTAAACCAAAAATTAAAGATTTGATACCTCTGGAGACTCTCCCTGATTCAATTGCTCCACCTACAGGGGAATGGCTACCTCGCCTCATCATAGGACATAATGTGGGGTTTGACAGATCATTTGTGAAGGAGCAGTATCTAATTGAGGTAGCATCATTTAATTAAGACAAGGGAATAAAATATTGGTAAAACCATAGTTTTAAGCCCATGTGCTCATGTTATTGCAACAGGCGTTAGTTTTCTTGAAAAGATTAGTTCATTCAGTTGTAGTAACGCTGTTTTAGTGTAAAGTTGCGATCAGTTAATTCAATAAATAAACAAGCATCAGTTAATAAAATCTGAACTATGATTGTTATTTTGTTCAACTTGTCTTTGAATTGTTTTTATTTAAAGGGCACGGAGCTGCGATTTTTGGACACTATGTCAATGCATATTGCTGTCTGTGGCCAAACCAGTTTACAGAGACTCTTGCATAAAGCTGGAAGTAATGGAAGTGGAAGAAAGGAAATTGTTGAACATAAAACTAGACAGAAATTATTTAATACTGCCACAGTGAGTTATATAATGTGTTTAATACTGCAACAGCGAGTTATATACCGTATTTAATATTTAAATTTCTCAGCAAGTCTAAATTAAATTTTGTGCATGCATGTTTATGTATTTTTGGCACTTTAATATGATTTCGCATATTTTTGTTACCTAATCATATAGATTTAAATTTTTGTTAATATGTTACTTGAAACTTTTAATTCCAGGATCTGGATTAGTATTACTATATATATTTCTATAATATGAAATCACCTGATATATGTGACACATTTACTTTTCCCTTACTTTTAGATATCTGCTCTGTACTGCAGACTTTCTCATATATTTATTATTTTAAAAAGAAATTTGAATTGAACAATAAAGAGAATTTATGTCTTGTGTCATCTATGTCATTATTGTTTGGTAATCATCTGATTCTCAGAGCCGAGAATGGAAAAAAGTGAGCAGCATGAATAATCTGCGTGATGTCCACCAGCTCCACTGTGGTGGAGAGCTACTGGAGAAAGAAAAGAGGGATGTTTTTGTGAATGGGAATATGTCTGATGTCAGAGAACAGTTTCAAGTGAGTTGTGGCTCTGTGCTTATATTTAATTGGTTTAGGAGATTGTGTAACATGGTCGCTCCAGCTTTTTAGTTAATGAACAAGGATTGAAACAATTCAGTTGTATACAACTGCTTGCACTGTATTGGGCAAAAATCTTTTCTATAGCGTTGTCATGTGGTATGGACTGTGTGCTACACATAGACTCTTGAAAATAGTTGGGCACATATTCAAATTCTTGCCTGAATTAAGTCTCACTTAGAGGATATTGGAAAATTAATTTATGTTGTTTTTTTTTTCCTTATATACTCATGGTATGGAAATATTTTAAAATTTTAATCAATAAGCCATTTTATACCTTTAACATACCATACACAACCAAAAGGGAAAAAAAAGGGGCCTAATTATTTGACTTGTAATTCTGTTCAACTTGCATGCAAAATTAAAAACTTAAAAATGCTTGTAAATCTCTGTTTGAGATTATTTTAAACTTGTTTGCTTCTTGTATTCCAGAAACTACAATAATAAATATGGCTTGATATAGTGTTTCAGAGAAAAAAAACTTTATTAGAGAAAGGGTTGAGAAACAATTTCAACTATTATTAAAATATTCTAAAATTAACTTTTGTTGCTCACAGCAATTGATGGCTTACTGCGCTGACGACGTTAAAGCAACATATCAGATTTTTGCCAAACTTTGGCCTGAATTTCAAGAAAGGTAAACTTTACGATGAAGCAATTATAGGAAAAATAAAATCATGGGCGTGAGATATTCTAGGAAAAACTTGTGATTAGATTTAAAACCAGCACAAAACATAAATTTAATCAACTTGGCAAGGACATAAATCTAATCAACTTGGCAAGGACATAAATCTAATCAACTTGGCAAGGAAATAAATCTAATCAACTTGGCCAGGACATAAATCTAATCAACTTGGCCAGGACATAAATCTAATCAACTTGGCCAGGACATAAATCTAATCAACTTGGCAAGGACATAAATCTAATCAACTTGGCCAGGACATAAATCTAATCAACTTGGCCAGGACATAAATCTAATCAACTTGGTTTAAGGTGAAACTAAGATTCACATAATTAAATGCATTTAATTTCAAACATATCACTTATAATTAGAATAAGTCCAAAGCTAAATTCAATCAAGTTTTTATTAAATTAAACAAATGTACCCTTATCTGCAAGTATGATGATTGAAAATAAATATTTCAGGTTTCCTCACCCTGTGACATTGGCTGGAATGCTTGAGATGGGCTCAGCTTTCTTACCTGTAAATGACGCCTGGCCGAGATACATTCAAAATGCTAACAATACTTACATGGAGATGGCGAAGGAGTTGAAAAAATTACTCATGGGCTTAGCAGATGAAGCTTGCGGTCTTCTTCATAATCAAGAGTTAGTTTGACCATACATTCTATTATATCTATTTTTACCGTCACGCTTATATTTAAATTCATTGACTGTATTGGGATCTGCTTAAAGTTTGTGTTTCGACTAAAGGAAACTTGATGAACCAACTAGTGTCTCTTGGATGTAAGTCTACAAATTTAATAATGATTTATTTTATTTTAAAGTTATGAAACATTTTTTTTAAATATCCCTTTCCAATACCCCACAGACTATTTTAAGTGTTGTTCTGTTAAATCTGTATCCCAAGGTACAAAAATGACCCGTGGCTTTGGGATCTGGAATGGAAGCTATCAGAGTTTTGTCTCAACAAATCTGCAACAAATACTAGGACTATAATTGATCCGTTTGCTAAGTCTGAGACTAAAAATAATCCATACCCAGAGCCCATGCTGTTTCAGGAGGTGAGTTGTGATCATTGTTTATGCCATGTTACCATATATTATGGTGTATAAATGACAATTAAAGTTAGGCATTGGCATTATGTGCTGATTTTAAAAACATATAACATCTTATTGGACTTGCACACTGTAGGTCAGTTTATATATGTGTTATGGTGTAGTCTGCGCACGCACGTTTAAACAATTTATCATTTATTGTGTACATACAAACAATATTACCAGTACCGGTATGCCTTTTGAACCANCTTATTAGACTTGCACACTGTAGGTCAGTTTATATATGTGTTATGGTGTAGTCTGCGCACGCACGTTTAAACAATTTATCATTTATTGTGTACATACAAACAATATTACCAGTACCGGTATGCCTTTTGAACCAAATCTGTTTCATGATACGATTGTGCATCATATTTGGCCATAAAACGAGTAATGTAGGAGATGCGCCCCGTTGGCGAGATATTAGCACAGTTATATCAGTTTAACCACAGTTCATTTAAAAAAATATTATGGAACAAGATTAACAGATCCCTTTATACGTGGACAGGGCATTTTAGAGTTAGTTTTCAAACAAAATTTATAGTTCACAGTATGCATAGATCACATAATACACAATAATATGCAGTACATGTTAATTCATGAATGGAAAGGCCTTGCTTCGCAACATTGTGAAATAAAACAGTTATACCATAAACATTAACAAGAATTTGAAAATATATAATTTTTGTTCAAGTGAAAATAACTTCACTGTAATTAATGAATTCAATACAAATATCGCTTAATGTCTTAATATTATAACAGGGAGGCAAAGAAGCATTTCAAGAATACCAGGAGGTTGTGAAAAAAACTTATGCTGCTGTTGCCAGAGTGCCTAAGAACCCAGTTTTTATGGCAGGATACCCATCGTGAGTACCATGAAATCAAATATTTGAGAGCACTTGCAGATGCACTAGCGCTATTAATGTCTTTACAGAGAGAGCACTTGTAGAGGCACTTATGTTATTAATGTCTTTAAAAAGAGAGAGCACCTGTAGTTGCGTTAACAATATAATTTTTTAAAGTTTAAAAAAAAAAAATAATGACTTTTTAAAAATAATGTAATTAGATTAATATTGTTTATAGTTTCATGATAGTTAGTCCGTTGAAAGTCAATCATGACCATTTTAAACACCGGCTTGTTGCTGAGGCTGAATCTGTCTGAGGGTGCACAGATGGCTGATCATGCCAATTTAGATTAATATTGTTTATAGTTTCATGATAGTTAGTCCGTTGAAAGTCAATCATGACCATTTTAAACACCGGCTTGTTGCTGAGGCTGAATCTGTCTGAGGGTGCACAGATGGCTGATCATGCCAATTTTGGCACAAAATGTTCTGGTGCAGAATGTGCAGAGGATGGATGGGACAACTCCAGGTACAGAGTCTTTTGTGTTCTGCTCTGTCAGCCTCATGTTGCGTTGACTGAGCCCTTGTGTATGGAAGATTGCCAGAAGTCTTGACTCTTTGTGGACTGTTTCCACATGTCCGGCTCATTGTGAAATCCTTTCAAAGATTGTTACAGTGTGTCTTTTAAAGTGTTTCTCCTGTCCCCCAACCTTGCCCTTCTTGATTGAGTTCACCATAAAATATTCTTTTGGGCAAGCGGTCATCTGATGTTCTTGCAACATGGCCCCCCCTAGCAAGGCTGGGACTGCATTAATATGATGTGTATGTTGGGGAGACCTATTTGTGCAAGTACCTCAGTGTCTGGGATATTGTCCTGCAAGATGTTGAGGATTTTTCTGCTCATTGTGTGAAACTGGGTTAGTTTCCTTGCAAGGCGTTGATAGACGGTCCATGTTTCACATAGCTTTAGAAGCACAGCTGCCTTGTAAACCTTTATTTTGGTTTGGGTGCTGATGCCTGTCCTTGTCCATACATTCTTAGACATTTTTCCCAATGTTGTGCTGGCTCTTGAAATTCGAAGATTTATCTCATCATCAAAGGTTACACTTTGGGACAGTGTGCTGCTGAGGTAAGAGAAACTGTTAACAACTTTAATCCTTTCGCCATTGACTTGGATGTTGGGCTGGATGTAAGGTTTTTGTGGAGCTGGTTAGTACAGCACCTCAGTCTTCTTTATGTTGATGGTGAGACCAAAGTTTTTGCGGGCATTCGAGAAGTTTGCAACACTGTGGCATATTGGCCTCTTATTCAGTGTTAAGGTCATATTTATCGGCATACAAAAAGTCCCTGTATTTAACCTCAGAAAATGTTTTATAGTAAAGATATGACAAGCATAAGGACAACTTACCATTAGGGCTTGTTATTTTAAAGTATTTTGTGTAGCAGTTTAAAAACTAGAAAGTGATTAATTGAATAAACATTTGTCTTTTAATCAAATAAAAGATTATTGATAATGATAAACAAATTATATATAAAGGCTATCTGAGCATTTTCACATTTGTTGAATACATTAAAAAACTAGATTTTAATCATCTTTAAGGGTGTCAAAAAATTGTGACAATGTGGTATGAACGTGTCTAGATTTTAAGAAAAATTTTGGTGGTGGGGTAAGGGGTAAAATAATTGGGCCAAAAAGTGTGATGTCATTAATGAATGGCCCCATAATAGATTACTGATATGCTGTGTTTAGGGTCAAGTGTATGTAAGGAGAAATTTGAATTGGACTTTTCTGATTTACTAGACCTTTCAAAGCATTAGAAATCAATATAAGTGTTGTTTTTTTATCTAGCTGGTACAAAGATCTTTGTCCTAGACCAACAGATGAAGATTTTTATCCTGGACCGTCATGCATTAGCACCCAATGTAGAGTTGCTGCTAAATTGATGAGGCTAACTTGGGAAGGTGAGAAAACACATTTACAAACAGATAATTTACCTAAGAAGACCACTCAAAATAAAGAAGTATACACAGGTTGAGGAAAACCTGAAGGAAGATGATATAAAAAATATATCAAATATATAGGTCATAAGGAAGAAGGGAAAGGAACTTCACAGTAGTGAGTCAATAATGTAAGGGGGTGGAGAGAGTTATCAAGTAACAGAACATAAAATTCATGGCAAGTGGGGTCAGGGTCCCATAAGTGTGTATCAGTTTGCTTACCAAACTCACCCTTGGTGGTAGAGCTAACAATTGCTGTAATGAACACATCTGTCAAGCCATTGTGGTCACTTTAATATATATATGCTGTACTTGTGATTTTGTGGAACCATCTGATCCTAAGGTTTCTATGCAGTTAACCATTCATGAAGGTTTGAAGTTTTTTCCAATCTTTCTCTACTGACTGTCAAGCTAAGAGCCCATTTACCTTCCGTTTTCTTTCCACATTTTCCTCTTATCCACCATCCTTGTTAACCTTACCAATTCAGTCCTTGCTGTTTTTTTAGGCATCTTCAATTTCCCTTGTTTTACTTTATTTAATTAATTTATTTCTAATCTTTATGTTTCCATTTAATCTCATGCACAAATTCTTTGATTTCATAGGACACTCCTGTAATTGAATGTTTCTACCTTTTTCTGTCAACTACATATCTATACAAGCAAAGTTTGTTTGTCGTATTTTTGCTGTGGTAGGCTTCTTGGCAGAAATGTCCACTTTTTTTTATTGTCCTTCTTCAGGTTTTCCACTACCCTGTGTATATTTCTTATTGCTTCAACCTTATCACAGCAGTCCTCCCTGTATGCTAAACAATGTCAAAACTAAATTTAAATATGTAGTAAAAGAGTGTAATTTCCATGTCTGTGATAAAAGGATTTCCTGTTCATTACGATGAAAAATATGGATGGGGTTACCTGGTCCCACATGCCGAAGAATTAACTCCAGATGAAGAAGAGCTCAGATCTCAAGACACAGCACCGCCAGCTGAACATAGTTTTCCATTAAAGTAAGTTAAAAGCAAAGTTGTGGTAAATGTTCTAAATGTCTATAATGAAATGATTAGGAAAAAATAATTCTTACAGTATTTTCTTTTGAAATCGGGGAGAGTTATTTATTAAAACCTTTTATCACTGCCTTTGTTTGGTAGTTTATTCTTTTTGACATATCTGAGCCAAATTTTATGCAAGATCTACTAATCCTAGAAGGCATTCCTATTGCTGTCCTCTTGGATATTACTCTTGTTTGTTTGCTGAAGAAGGCTTTTTGCTGACACGTTCGTTGTTTTGTTGCGTCCTATTTTCAGGTTTTCCCATACTTTTTTTTTGCTTACTTCCTTTTACCTAACCTGATTGCAGTCTTTCCCCATTATTGGCTTTTTTTTCTTTTTTTTTTTTTAAATTTGTTACATAGCTTAGTCTCTCTGAACCATTTAAAGTTTAGCAAATCATGGAGTTACCAATTCTGAAATATTTCCTTTTACCTAACCTATTTGCAGTCTCTCCCCATTATTGCCTTTTTTTTCTTTTTTTTTTTTTAAATTTGATACATAGCTTAGTCTCTCTGAACCATTCAAAGTTTAGCAAATCATGGAGTTACCAATTCTGAAATATATGTTGTTAATTTATTATATATTTCTGTGAATCAGAAATTTTCGGAACAAACAAACTATAAAAATGAGTATAGACATATTACCATGTTTGTGCCAAGAAATCCCAATACCTCAGGCTTCAACCATAGTTGTTGTTTTGACTGGCCAGTGCAGAGGGGCTTTTTTCTAGAACGTCAGGTCTCTGTACTTATCTTTTTGTCGAAGCCAGTGCTCTCAAATGTCTCTCCTGTTCATAATTTAGTGTTGGGTGGGGGAGGGGAGTAAGACAGGCAAGGCTGGAGGGAATGGGTAACATAACATTATCAGTTGCAATCTCCTGAAAGAGGAATAAAGCTTGGCTGAGACATAAATTCGGGACTATTTACATGTTTGCTACACATCAAAATGCTTTCCTCTCCCAGTCATCACTTTCACATATGCTGTATATTTAGATTTCACTATAAAGACTTTGTTTCAGGACTAATAGAATGAGCATTTAAAATGTACCGGTACACAAATAATTATTATTTTACTTTTTTAAATATAATTTAAGAGCCTACCTGGCATTCCTAAAAGAGAACAAACCCAGCGCATTAAATGACTGTACAATTGAGCCAACAAATCCTATGGAGTCTCTGGACAGTCAGTTTTTAGAGGATGGCATGGAACTTGAAGAGACTTTACCTCACTGGGAATCAACCCTTGGGAAAAAAACTGTGAGTAAACCAGACATTTTCTCAGTGTAATGTCTAACAAACAACTCTTGTTCATAAAATTATATCATGCTTATGGACGCACAAGTATTTCAGCTTCTGGTTTTTCTTAAAATTGCCTTTTTAAGTAAGTAGCTTTAGGGATGAAACATTTTTGGGTATGGTATGAGCTGTAGAGATCAAACATTTTGAGAAAGTTAGTAGCTGTAGGGATGAAAAATTTCTGATTGTTTAAAAATTACATTCAACAGAAAAAGGTTAAAAGACCAACCAATGGACCACTTGACATTGGCATTTCAGGTGTTCGTTTCTGCAAAATTCCACACAAGGTCACATGTAAAAGTATCTTAATTGAACCTTTTCTCCTGTCCATTAATTGAAAACATTCATTTTATTTTACCAAAATTTCATTAAATAAAAAAATTAAATGTATTTTTCCAATTATTAAATTTTATAAATTTAATGTTTATTTTATAAATTTAATGTTTATTTTATAAATTTAATGTTTATTTTATAAATTTAATGTTTATTTTATAAATTTAATGTTTATTTTATAAATTTAATGTTTATTTTATAAATTTAATGTTTTCCCTCTTAACTTTTTTTTTTTTTTGGTCGGTTTATAATTTCATTTAATTTATCCTTAATATGTTCCTAAGTTAATAAGAACTACGTAACATAATTCAATTAAACATTTTTTTATCTAAATTTATTCTTTAGGATGGGAACCAAAAAAGAGTAGGTAATCCATTAGCCCGTGACTACTTATCAAAGGTTGAAGATGGAACAATTAGTGCCAGCATTGGAACAAATGCCAACAGGATCTTAATGTTGAGTCGGATGTGTTCCTACTGGAAAAATAACCAGAAGAGGATCATGTAACTAGGTTTATGCACTTATACAAACTGACTTTTTTTATGTTGTTAAAAGCAAAAATTATGATCACTGATGCAGTCACGGTTGACTTAATCATTTTCAAAGTTTTTAGAAGGTTAATTTTTTTTAATTAAAAAGTAACAAAGTCATTTTTAAAAACTGTTATTAGCCATTAAAAAGAAAATGAATGGAAAATGCTCTATGAATAAAAACAAAATTTTGTAGTTTAATTAAATGCCAACAGTAGCCGATTTGTACTGGATTTTCAAGTATTTTAAGTCATTATTATTTAAAGATCATCTTAAATATTATTCTCACCCTGTAATGGACCAATTTATTATCTTTTAAATTGTATTTTTCAGGAGTCAGTGGCCGGTGTGGTTAAATAGCAATGAACTTAGTCAAGACATTACCAGGTGAAGTATGATCAGGGGGCTCAGTTGCATTTACATCTAACTAGATTTAGGGATTATTTGAGAAAAGAGTGGACAGACAAATTTTTAATTTCTTTTTGACAAAAGCAAATATTTTTTGCTCTCATGTGGCAGCCACCCAAATTATCACCCTGATGACCTCTATGGAGCCATCATCCCCCATATTGTAACGGCTCAGACAATCACCAGACGGGCTTTTGAGCCAACATGGCTTACAGCAAGTAATCCCTATGTAAGTCTTGGTTTGGTTTTATGAAAGTGTAAATTATTTAATGTACCATTCACTTACAGTGGCGTATTTAATTTATAAAACATTGAGGGCATCAAATGCATAAGTTATTGATTTGTAATTCTTTGTTGTTTCTTATTTTGTCAGAAGACATCTGGCCAAAATGTCCTTTTAATTGCCATTTTTTATTTTAAGCCTAAACGTACCTTGTTCCAACATTTCATTGTATTTAATTTACTGCTCTACATTTTTTCATATCTGAAATCTGATTGCTGTGTAGTAAGGCAGTACTATGTATTGATGATAAATCATAATGTATTCACAAACAGAAAGATCGTATTGGCAGTGAGCTAAAAGGTATGGTGCAGCCTCCTCCTGGCTATCATTTTGTTGGTGCTGATGTTGATTCACAAGAGCTTTGGATAGCAGCTATGCTTGGAGATGCCTTTTTCATGAAGGAGCATGGTTGGTTGTTTTATATGGACATTTGTCACTTTCAATTTAATCGAGATTACTGGGCCTGGAGTTAAGAGTGTAAAGCCATCTATTGGGAATGAGCCCCCATGATGTATTTTTAGATGGCTGTAATTGATGGTATTATTTAAAATTAAATATTTGTTTGTCTTTTATCTGAAATAATGGGCTATCTCATTCTTTTAGTTAGGTTTTTATATAATATATTTTAATTTTGCATTTAATGATACAAGATTGTGACATGTCAAATTCAAATTTACCTCAAAATAAATTGTCCTGGAGTTATGAAATGCGTACGAAAAAATTGAAAGGCCTCAACATTTCAAAATCTGCTGTTTCACTTATATAAAAGTTGTTAACCATTTTCAAACATAATATATAAAGTATGAAAATTTGAACTATTACCAATACATATGCCCATCCCTGATCCTAGGATGTACAGCCCTTGGGTGGATGACTTTACAAGGAAGTAAAGCAGATAAAACAGACTTGCACAGCAAGACTGCTGAGATATTCAACATTAGCAGAGACCATGCCAAGGTACTAGATTATATATCAATTGATAAAAGATATCTAGAACTTCTAACATATATGGCAGGCTGGTTAAGCCATACACTGTTACACATTTTCTTAACTTACAATACCATATTTAGACATTTACCCACCTTACTAAACCATTTTTATAATAATGATAAAGAAAAAAGATGTACTTAAATTTAGTAACACATTGACTGGATTAGAAAAGATTTTCAATAAATGGAGGGGGAAAAAAGGGTGTAACGGACTATGTTTTCACAAGAAAACAGAGAGGTAGCATGAGTGAACAGTGAATTGTGTTGACCATATTTTTCCACGAGGAGAGAGAGTGAATTGTATTTTTGAGAAGAAAATAAGAGCTCCACGTTTTTGGAGAGTAAATTATGTTTTTTGTAAAGCGGTCGTTTTCCACGCTTTGCTGGTAATAAAAAGGGGCAGTTAATTGTGAGAGCTGAGAGCAGTTGAGTTGAGTTATAGTACAGTTGAGCTGAGTTGTAGCTGTGTGAGGACGTGTCTTTCTGAGTGGTGGAATATTATATATATATATGTGAAATGATTACATTCATGCAAGGATTATTATTAATATTATCAGTGTAAAGTGTGATATAATAAAGTACTGTAAGTTTAACCAGGATTCAGTATTCTTCTTTGCGTGCCTGGATAAGTGACTGGATAAGTAAATGGAAGAATGGGAGAAGTCTCAGCCGGCATCCTGAAGTATTAACATAAAACAAGTGACCATGATACTGACATAACGCACCAAGAAATAAGATCTCACGCCATGATGTCAGAGCATGTGTGTTACAAAGGGGAAAATGCATAATTTCTTTCTCATATTTGTTTTTTAGTTATTATTTTTGGTTGCTTAACTGTCTTTTTAATAAGTGTTAAATAAACATGAATATTATAAAGATAAATAAACCAACAATTTTTTCTTTAATTCTCAGGTGATGAATTATGGTCGAATTTATGGTACAGGTCAGACTTTAGCAGCAAGGTTGTTAATGCAGTTCAATCCTCAGCTAAATCCTGAAGAAGCAAATCGACTAACTAAGGACATGTATAAGAAAACTAAAGGAGAAAGAAAGTTAGTTCTTTTAAATATTTTTAAAAATTAAATATTAAGTGGTCAGCGCGTTAAACTATGCTCAGAGCAGCTTTCATACATCTTTTGTTACATATTTAATAAATCTTATGTAACTGACACAATACCAAAAATTTGGAAAACTTCAGAAATCATACCCATTCCAAAGAAAAATAAGGTAACTTGCAACAACGACTTACGACCTGTTGCACTTACCTCTATTATAATGAAATGTTTTGAGAAACTTATTCTGAGACAAATTTTGAATGAAGTACAGCAAAAACTTGACCCTCACCAATTTGCTTATAAACCTGCCAGAAGCACAGAGGATGCTATCTTACTATTATTGGAGAGACTATTCCATCACCTAGACAACCATAAAAATATGCTAGAGTGCTTTTCTTAGACTTCTCATCCGCATTTAACACTATTCAACCACACCTTATGATAAAGAAACTTTCCTTGTTAGGTGTAAATTTAAACATTCAAGCTTGGATACTGAACTTTTTAACAAATCGCCCACAATATGTCAAGGTAAATGACCAATTATCTCTGACCAGAGAAATAAGCACCGGGGCACCACAAGGCTGCATTCTCTCCCCTGTGCTGTATTCAATATATACCAATGATATCAGAGCTCAAGCGACACTGTTCCATTCATAAAATTTGCTGATGATACCACCATCGTTGGTTTAATATCTGAAGGAGAAGGCCTATACCGCAACTTAGTTACAAGCTTTACCAATTTGTGCGATGAAAATTTTCTCCAGCTGAATGTCTCAAAAGCAAAGGAAATGGTTGTTTATTTCAGGACGGGGGAACACCAGATTACAGATCTCAACATAAAAAATCAAAGTGTAGAGAAAGTAGAGGCATATAAGTACTTAGGTGTCACCATTAATAAGCTAACATGGCATGAGCACGGCCAAATGCTGTATAAGAAATTCAAACAAAGACCGTTCTACCTCAAAAAACTATAATTTCGGCGTAAACAAGCAAGTCGTTAACTTATTCTACAGTGCAACAATTGGAAGCCTACTTAATTTCAGTATTACCTGCTGGTGTGGGAATTCAACGTCTGATATTAAACATCGCATAAACCGACTAATGAAGATAGCTAGGGACATAACACAAACTAAACATCCTTCACCTGAAGAACTATTTGAAGGAAGATGTTATAGTAAAAGTAAACAAATTTTGGATGATACATCCCACCCTCTTTTTCACAGATACTTAGGATCGGCCCATTCGGGATGCATTCTTTCTCACAGGACGAGGACTGAAAGATATAAAAATTCTTTTGTTCCCCAATCTGTACAAATTTACCAGCGTGCTGCCCCAGAAGTCACAAAACTAAATGAGAACTAATAAGTCCCTGATATAACTAAGAGAGTTCATTGAATGGCTGTTTTTTTCATTAGTGAAATAATTTAATGTACATGTCTTGCGTTCAAATTGTTTTATTTATGTGCTGAAAATGTAAAATGCAATCAAAAAACATTTCCATTTGTTTGGATCAATGAAAGAATCTTATCTTATCTGATCTTAAAATTATTTTTTAAATTATCCAGTTATCATATATTCTTAAGATTCTTTTTTCCCAAATAGAGCACAGCACTGTTGATTTGTTAAGACCTCTTTTTAAACCTATGATTTAAAGTGTTTTTTCTTTTTTAATATAAATTTTCTACTATTGATTATAAGACAACAAAATTATCTAAAATCTAAAAGTTTCTAGGTTTAAATAGTACAGCAATTAATACCGGTATATAGTTAAATAAATATTAATAAAATAAACAGATTTTTTAATCGATTATTAACATCCCATTATTCACTTCACAAAATTTGGAGGGTTTTAA
>CAXITT010000028.1:959877-972219 GCA_964033795.1 Lymnaea stagnalis | reverse complement strand
GTTTAAATTTTTATTTTTTTTTTTTTTTTTTTTTTTTTTTTTTTTTTTTTTTTTTTTTTTTATATATTATATCTGTTTAATCTGATATAATTTTTGTCATTTCCCTAGAAGTCATTATTTTTTTTACCTTTTACTTTCACATTAGTTTTAAAATGATTTTATGCAAAATTCAATCATGACTGATTTTATTTTTTACAGTGCACAGAAACAGTGGATTGGTGGCAGGTGAAATATATTTTATTTATTTTGAATAGGGCACATCATCCTTATATGACATATCATAAGTTGTCCATTCTGGAAAAATAGGTTTTTATTTCTCCTAAATAATTAGAAAATGTTTAAAATTCCAATTGCTTATCTCATCAATAATTTGTATACATTTACTTTTTTTTATTGCTTAAAGAATGGTTATCATCGCCACATATTTTGTACAGAAATTCATTGGAAGGAAAATTGTTTGATGGAAATTTTTGGGAAACTGAAGTTTGTTCAAAATGAAATAGTGGGTAAAAAAACAGCAAAAATAAATTTTATTAAAAAGTTTACATTTTCCCTATGTCTTACTTGCACTTTCCCATCAAAAACATTTTAAAAATAAATTTCCATTTCACAAACTCGAACAAACTTCATTTGAACAATTTCCCTACTAACAAATTTCTTTCATACAAATTTTCATTTCAGATACAGAAATATTTTTATGCGTAAAAGGTTGAAATATTTTAAATACTATAAATTATTCCAAAAAATCCAGGGAAAGTTATATGTTCAATGCCCTGGAAACTATAGCTAACTCGGAAAAGCCAGTGACTCCTGTGTTAGGTTGTCGTATCAGCAAAGCCTTGGAGCCATGTTTTGTTCTAGATGATGTAAGTTAAATAAGATTTTTAGCTAATTAATAATTGGTCAACTATTGATGCCATTGACTTGATGCAATAGGCCTTCTAAAAAATGTAGCTATTGAATTTATCTTAAACTATATCCCTTTTTTTTTTATGTTGTCATTTTTCTTAAAACAACTCACAAAATAAACCTCATAGGAAAACCTAAGTTTGTGACCCAAATAAGATTACCTCTTCCAACAGTTTCTGACTTCACGTGTCAATTGGGTGGTCCAAAGTTCTGCTGTGGATTATCTCCATCTGATGCTAGTGTGCATGCGTTGGCTGCTTTCTACTTACAAGATCAAAGGACGGTTCTGTGTGAGTATCCATGATGAAGTACGCTACTTGGTTAGTAGTCCTGACCGCTATAGAGCAGCTTTAGCCCTACAAGAGACCAACCTCCTGACACGTTCTATGTTTGCCTACAGATTGGGTTTGAAAGATTTGCCCCAGGTAGGTAGAGAAATTGTATATGGTACTAATGAATTTTTTACTGCATTGTGGTAAAGAAGAAAGAATACTGCAATAAAAACGTATTTATTTTTTTACTATGCATTGTAACCATATAACTTGACTGTTTCCTTGTTCTCATCATATATACATTTTCTTTAGTCAGTGGCGTTTTTTAGTGCAATAGACTTAGACACTTGTCTCCGTAAAGAAGTAACAATGGACTGTATCACACCATCTAATCCTCACGGCTTGCAGCAGCGCTACAATGTTTCACCAGGTATGACCTTGTTCAAACATTGACTGGGGTGTCAGATGCAACTCGTTAGCAAGTTTAATATGTTTTACACCACTTTAAATAAAGAATACGTCTGAATCATATCTTATATTTTCTATTATTTTATCTTATTATATGTCAGAACCAGCGATTTGTAAATTTCTGTTCATTTAACTTGTTCAAACATTTCGATGATATATTGCACGATATTTTCTGTATCAATCTTAATCCATCGAAAATTTTTCCGCAGGTGAAGCTCTCAATATCTATGAAATTATTGATAAAACACAGGGAAGACTAGAACCCACTTCAAATGTATAAAATAAAATCTGTAATTTCTTATGATTTTCACTTTTAGATATTTTTGTACTCAATGTATCATTTTCACTAGCCTTTCAATAATTCATCATACATTCATTGTTGATGAAATGACAAGAAATACACATTTTTTAATACAATTGTAGTTTATATTGCCTTTCTTAAGTTGTTACATACATGTTTAGTCAAATGTCATGTAAAAATTACACAATCAACGTAATATAACATTAAAGAAATCCTCTATAACATTATTATTAAGCATATTAAAATATTCATAAGCCATACTAACAACAATTTTTAATCCAATAGATTTCATCAAATTGTTTTGAAACTTTCATTTTGGTAAATTATTTAAATAATAAAAGAAAGTCCCAGTATCTATTTGCACGTAATTAATATCAACATAAACTGACAGACTAATCACCAACATTTTTTTTTAATTTACAAAAACAAAAAAACTAAGACATAAAACGCATGAGCTCTTCTTTTTTTTAAAAACTCGTTTAAAAAATATTCCATAAAAGGAAAAGGGCAAGTTTTAAATTTTAATTAGCATTTTGAAAAATTTAAAATTATCAATTTTTTACTTTGTGCCGTTTAAATTGATTAAAACAAATTTTGTCAATGGTAAATTGATCAACGGAAATTTGATCCAACGGAAATTTGGTCTAAACTTTTTTTCAGTTAACACGTTAAAATTTTTGTAAAATTTCTTTTTGAAGCAAAATATTAAAGTAAAACCTGGAAGAAAAAAATTCAACCAAATTTCCGTTTGATCAATTTACCATCGACGAAATTTCTTGCGATCAAACTTCCGGATACAGTTGAAATTTTGTTTCTGAGTATAAATAATCAGTATTTTACTCTTCTGAATTATAAAATTATAAAGATTCTTTGGAACTATCTTTATTTATATAATATCTGACAAACAAAATAAGAAACAATAGACATTTTCAGAGTGTGATACATAATATTTGTGCGGTACAATTTCACAAGGTTCGTATAAGGATGTTAAACAGTAATCAGATTTCTGTTAATCCGATTCAAAACAGATAACCAGTTATTGATTTTTACAAAGCGATAATAGAATTATTTTTATGACATTTTGAAGAAAAAGACATAACTACCAGTATAAATTTTATTAAATATAAGACTTTTAAAAATTATGAACTGTCATATATAAATTACGTAGACTACTCGTAACCTTCCTAGGTTTCTAACAATAACTGCGGTTAGCTGATTGATGTCAGGGAACGGTCAAAGTTGTGTGTTTTTTTTCAAAAAATTAGGAGATAAAATAAAATTTGAGGTGGCTTTGTCTTCGCAGGTGTCAATGGATATTAAAAAGTTTGCAGATTGCATTATCGCAGTGTGGTCACTGGTTATAAACATAGGCTCTCCAGCACATGCTCTGCGGGTGTACAATAAATACTGCAGGTTTCATGTTAGACAATTGATAATACCAATTTGGGGTATGAATATGTACTGGAAAGAGAGTTACTAATAACATTCTTGTCTATCTGAGCTTGCTGTGCAGAACAGTTGGGAATGCATTGTAAAAACCAATAACTGGTTTTGAGGCTTGAATCCTAAAACCAATATTAACCAGTTTGATAAACCTCCCATGTTAGCATGTAGGAAAATAAGTTCTGAGAGTCATTGCTGAAATCAGAGAGTTAATTAATAAATAAAATCAGGGACTGGAAACAGCTTTCAAAAGGAACAGTTGAGGCGACAACACTTGACACACTTGCGTCTATCGCCTCAGGCCTTCCAACCCCCAATGCATGATACCCTCACAAAGTAGCCCCTGCAACGAGTGAAATATCCTCAAAATCCGGCACAGAAACATTGCAAATCCCCTCTACATGCATATGAGCCAAAATGATCAATAAATTGATCGTGGGCTCTTAATATATAGAAGAAGAAACATATTTTGTACGCACTATTACCAAAATTCTGATAATTTTTTCAGGTAAAAATATTTGTTGAATTTAATCATGTAGAAAATTGTTCATAAATCTACATAGATAATATATTTCATATAAGAAAAAAAAAGACCTTATTTTTATATCTCCAGTTACAAAATAATCCAGAACAGAATCCGCTAAAAATAAAAAAAGGAAGATAAAACTCAAGACAAAAAACAATCATGCATATTTCTCTTACTACACATTGATTTTTATAATCAATTTAAAAAGAAACAAATGTTGGGTTGCTATGGTTCATATTATACTGAAGTTAACTGAAAAGTTCATTAAAATATTAATTACAGTAAAATCTCATTTATAAAACACTATGATTTTGCCTTTAAGTTACTTTAAGTGGAAGTATCTAGACAAATTAATATGTACAATTTTCCTTTTACTCCTGTGTAATAGGCAACCATGAATTAGCAACCTAAATTGAGTAATCAATTGTATTATACATGAGATTTGATGTTTTGTTATTTCCAAATTACTATAACAGCAAGCAACGACCACCTTTTATTTCAAATGTAAACATTCAACACAAAGTTTCAATGTTTCAGATAAGGTCTGAGGAAATAAAATTCTTTTTCCTTTCAAACATTTAAAGGATGTACACATGTAAAAAAATTATTCATTAATATATAAGTGAACAGAAATATTTCTACTCCAAAGTAAATTTATAATTATATGCCAATAACCCTATGAAAGCTCATAAAACATGAAACTATAACATGAATTTGGAGACAAAAATTTTAGCAAATAAGACTCCATGGCATAAGATTGAAAGCTATAACTATTTCAATGTTTGGACATTAAGAGAAGAAAAAAAAGCAGCTAAAAATCAACTTTTTAAAAGTTAATGCCGCTGGACCAAAATTGTACTAACCACTCCAATTTTTGTCAACTATTTAAATGCTGACCAACTGAAACAGAAGCATTGAAAACCCAATCACAGCCAGAAACATCCATGTTTTTTTTTTTATATTGAACACTGTTCATGAGTTTAAACAAAAAAGGTCAATAGTTGTAATATTAAACAAAAATAAGAGTCTTTATTTCACATAGAAATCCATTTTAAACAACCCAAGAATTAATGTGAACTATAGTTTAAAAAAAACTTTTAAACAAGGATCGAATGATTGAAATCATAAGACAAAAGATGTGGGTAGTTGCTGCTTATACATGTAGGCCAGGCTCTGAGCAGCCAAGGATAAGGACTGACGCCTTGAGACCCCTGATAGAACCATCTGCCAATCTGCATGACCAATGTGAGGTTGGGCTGCTTCTATTGCTTCCCCAATTGTGACAGACAGACCAGCCCATCTGAATAAGGAAATGTGATTTTAAGGCTAGCAAAAATCAATCATGGTGATAAGAAAAATCAAACAACTAATAAACTTATTTAATATATTTTAAAATGTAAGTCATATTGGTAAAAAGCAAGCAAAGGAAAAGATCATCTCGTTATCCTTCATTTATCTACTGTGAAATAAATGTACCCAATAGAGGTAAACAATTTGTTTTATTATTCTGACATTTTTTCTTCAAATCTATGAAATAGATGATCCAATTCAGGTCATAAACATTAAATCAATTCACGTGCTTTATAAGTAAAGGTTTTCAAATTTACCTTAGAGGGTAATCTGACAGAGTTTTTTCCTGTGCTGTCATCATATACTCTGTAGCAATTGGTGTTGGTTGAGAGAACATCTGCAACTCAATACCATGTGTGGGATCTTTCAGAGCCAAACAGCTCAGTTCATACCATCTACATTTTAAGGAATGCCATATTGAATCACAATTATTAATATTTTTACAAGTTAAATATAAAAAGATTTAAATCAAAAGAGCTTATTTTTTAGGTTAGCTAACATATTGATAAGTTGCTATAGAGCAAACCTGTCTGGTATAATCTCCACAATAAAGCCCTCTACTGCAACAATTGTCTGGTTTTCAGAAACTTCGCCGCTGTTGCGTAGATTAGCAATTCTGTCCTCAGCTCCTTTCAAGCCTGCAGTAAAACCAACTGGCTGTGCAGCAGTTTTTGCTTGGCTGTCCTAAAAGAAGCAAAAAAAAAATAATAATTTGCACCTGTATTAGGTTTTAATCAGGGGTGCCACTTTTCCGGATTATCCTGGAATTCCAGATTCGCGAGGCTAAATATTTTGTCAGTTTTTATCTCTGGCTCTGGATTTGCCAGTTCAGTTTATTCAAATACGGAGAGTCTGGGTTTTAAAAAAAAATTTAATGTGTAAGAATGCGTGAGGTTCGCTATAAATAGAACAGGTACTGTAACCTCTTGCTTTTGTTTGCAAACCTCTCGCTTTCATTTGCAAGCACCTCGCTTCTTGCTGTGTCAAGCTACTTTCTGCAGTGTATGAATTTTATGAGTTTCGTTAAGTTTAAGGGTTTGAAAAATGGTAAAAGATTCAGGTTTCAACAAATTTTTAGAAAGGGATTTCAGAGTTCACAGCTTTCAGTGAGTGGCATCCATGTTTTTAATAAATACTTAAATGGATCAAATTTAAAACAGAAAAGAAGCACTAACATTTACTCAAACTGTACAATATTAAAATGCATTTAAATATTTTTCTATAATTAGCTTAGGCCCTATTGTGTTGTCAGCCAACAATTTTTTAAAAAGTGTGATACGTTCTCAATTCATAAATGATTAAGGGATAAATAAAATAAAAACTATTTAAACAATGATAAAGAAATACAGCAGCTTTATGTCATATTTTAAACCTTCCAATACAAACCTTTCCTGAAATTGTTGCTTTACCAAAAACTTTCTGAAACGCATCTCTCACAGGAATCAATTTATTTTCCTTGGTGGAAGTTTTGGTTCAAATTCAAGTTATTGAAATATCTCCACCAGAAACTGAAAATACAAAGTTTGACAACAAAAATTATGTACGATTTGTTAATATGAATTATATCTCATATTATCATGTCTCATTCAAATACATATTGATTTAATAAATAAAATTATAATATTGCTTTTAAAGCCTGCTGGAAAAAACTCTTTGCTAATTCATCTTAAATCAGAGTAATTAGCCTTTTTCCCCCATGAATACCTTTGTCAGTCAGGCAAATGCTACAGACCCTTTCTTAGAATATAGCTTTAATGCATATAATACAATAATTTCAAAGGAAAAGCAGTACTGACAACTTTTCATGGACCTCCCAAGGGGTCCAGGACCCCAGGTTGATAGCAAAGAACCCTTCTTAAATTGTTATTTTTGTTAAGTTCAAATGCATACTCACAGATTATTTGTCGCATTCCAGGATCTAAAGTTGTTATGACAGTCTCCATTGAACTCTGAATAAAACATTTTTAAATACTTGCAACAATTGTTAATAGTCATTTAAGTTTAATCATTTTTCTTAAACCCACTCTTAGTAATTAGGTTTTGTATCACATTGAAATGCTTTGATCTCTGGTTCCTAAATCACAACAGAGCTGAAATTTGGTGCACATGATAGTAAAAATAGCAGGTTTTTAATCCACGATTCATCATTTATCTTAATATATAGAGAGAAAATTCAATCCTGAAGCAAAAAAATTTCTTAATCTCACTGGTCTTATAATCGTTTGTCACAATCATATATTCCTGAACTATGTCAATTTAATGAATAAGTACAAACCTTTGTTTTTTCAACCACTCGATTGACCAAACTGTTATTGGAAATCCAACCAAAGAAACTCTGACCTCCTGCAGTGGCACTTGCTACAAAACCTTACGGTTCAATTGCCGCTTCAGGGATCTTAGTCTTCACCTCATGGGGAATCTGTGGAGATTCTATCAATCAAGAAAGTTTCAGACAAAATGATTGAATCATGCCATGATTCATGGGCTTGAATTTTAAGAAAGCAAGATAAAAAGGAGATGATTTTAACAGCAGATGATATCACCAAATTTGAAATAAAGATTTAATTTTAAAACCTTTTAAATTCATTTTTACCTGGAGCTTTTGGATGTGTTGGGGTTTAAACTGGAGAAGTTTGTGTAGGAACAGTTGGTGTAGATGGACCCTAAGGAAACAATTATTGGCCTAATGTCAGCTATACAATACTAAAACAAATAGCTGACATCACTTTTACAACATTAATAAATTAATGTAGTTATTGAATTAAAATCAGAGGCATTTATTTTAATAATATAAATATATTTTTATTTCCTTAACATGTATGTACAAAGATAAAAATCAGTTATCAAATGAGAAAGTAGTTAAATATGTAGTTACTATTACATTGCCCATGGTTCCAAGTGACATATTAATAATTGCAGGTAATGGAGTGGGTGCTGCTTGTGGCTTAGGCAATAAGGTCGTTGGAGATCCTAAACAAAAAAATGTTACATTATCAGAACACCTTCAACTGCTTAAATAAATAGACAATGAATTTCATTTCAAACTTAAACATTTTAAACTACCACATTTCTTTTTAAACATACGAGTAAATTAAGAATCTTTTCAAATAACTGTCCATTTTTAATTGTAATGATATGCTTTTGATATGATTTGTTTATATCACACTATGCAGCACTGTCTATTTGATACCTATTGAAAATGTTGAAGTTTGAGTTGCCTCTTTTTCTGCCTCCATTGCTTCTTCATGTGAGACCATTTCTGGTTGCTCATCATTGGTTCCTTCCATCATCTTTAAATTATCTGTCACAACATCAAATGTATGTAATATAATTAAATATGCATATCCTAAGGCTAAATAACAAGTTCTGCAAGTTAATACTATTAGTAGGTTACTTTTAAAAGAATCTTTGTATCATAATTGATAGGACCCTACATAATGTATTTATTACTTTTATCAACATGACAGTAATACTATTGGTGTTTTGTAACTATAAACTTCAATAAACATTTGATACTTGTTATACTTCTTTTTGTTTTTCAAGTGGATGATGAAGGAAATATGATGACACTGGTTTCACGAAATAAAATTCCCGATAACTTGGCTAGATGAGATTCTGTTTAAACAAATGTCAAAATGAAACATCCGATCAACAGAATTGGAAAGTGGACATTTGTGAAAGAGATTCTTTTATGCATTACTTTGGGTTTTGGTGAATTATTTTATGGACTTTATGTTGTACCTTTTATGTTTATAATGTATTTTCTGTGTGCGTGCGTGCGTGCGCATGCGGTTATATGTATATGTGTGTGTGTGTCTATGTGTGTGTATGTGTGTGAGTGTGTGTGTGTGTGAAGAGACAGAGAGAGTGAGGGAGTGAGTGTGAGACTGAAAGAGACAGAGAGAAAGCGAGAGAGAGAGAGAGATAGAGAGAAAGAAAGAGAGAGATCATTATATCAGCCCTGCATGCATCAGAGCTGAGGCACAACTCCTAGACAACAAATTGTCACATCGGTGACACGTCAAGTCACTTAACTTAGGCTGACATTTCACATGGCGACCTGACCCAGCCATCAACTTCAGCCGTGGGATCTATCGTCTCATTCGGTGTGTTTCCAGCCTGTGTGTCAGGAAAGATTCAGGTGTGCTGTAAACTGATGATGAAAACATCACAACTAACTAACCCCTAATAAGAAGTCCACGAATTTCCCCATTGCAGAGTATGACACATCAAACAATCGCTCTAGTAAATACATTTTAATACATCGCCTTTTCGTTGATAGCCTACTTACGAAAACAACCAATTTATTTTTTTAAAATATATTTTAAATGGTATGTCATATGTCACATATTTTAATGATTGTATATGATTATATATATATATATATATATATATATATTTATATATATATATATATATATATATTAGATAATTTTATTTATGTGATATTTTTTTTTTTTAAAATATATTTTAAATGGTATGTCATATGTCACATATTTTAATGATTGTATATGATTATATATATATATATATATATATATATATTTATATATATATATATATATATATATATTAGACAATTGCATTTAGGTGACATTTTCAAGATCGTACTATAGTATCAATGGAACCCGACCAAGCATAGACTCTTGACAGTCGGACGATGGTTCTCAGAATCCCAGGTTGGGTGGGTCCAATCAGTCGCTATCAACATTTGAATTCTGTCATTGAACTAACTTAATGTCTCGTTTCAAGACAGAAGCTTTTGATAGTTACTGGCGATTCACACGAATCACCAACAGCATGAATTTAAGTGTATGTCTCAGGCATACGACACCACCAACAGCATGTATTTATTTTTTTCTGTTTTAGGCCAGTGGTTGGCAAACTCATTAGTCAAAAGAACAAAAAATCAGCAGCTGGACGATTAAAACATTTTTAAGAGCCAAAGTGTTAAGAACCTGTCAAGACTCATGTTTTTCAAAGTCAAACCGATTTGTGGCCGACTGGCTGAGCCGCACTCAGGTCGGTAAAGAGCCGCATGCGGCTCGCGAGCCGCGATTTGCCAACCACTGTCTTAGACCTACGATATCACCAATAGCATGTGTTTATTTGTATCACCATGTTCACCATAATTAGCAAAGTAAATTCGCCCATTGACTAAACGTTCACTTTTTAATGACCAATCATTTTGATGATCTGACCAATCATTTTGATGAGATGGACAATCATTATAATGAGAAGAACAATTGTTTTGATGATCTGACCAATCATTTTGATGATCTGACCAATCATTTTGATGATCTGACCAATCTTTTTGATGATCTGACCAACCTTTTTGATGATATGATCAATCATTTTGATGATATAACCAATGATTTTGATGATCGACCTACCATTTTGATGATATGACCAATCATTTTGATGATATAACCAATGATTTTGATGATCGACCTACCATTTTGATGATATGACCAATCATGTCGATGATATAACCAATGATTTTGATGATCGACCTACCATTTTGATGATATGACCAATCATGTCGATTATATAACCAATGATTTTGATGATCGACCTACCATTTTGATGAGATGGACAATCATGTCGATGATAAAACAAATGATTTTGATGATCGACCTACCATTTTGATGATATGACCAATCATGTCGATTATATAACCAATGATTTTGATGATCGACCTACCATTTTGATGATATGACCAATCATGTCGATTATATAACCAATGATTTTGATGATCGACCTACCATTTTGATGATATGACCAATCATGTCGATGATATAACCAATGATTTTGATGATCGACCTACCATTTTGATGATATGACCAATCATGTCGATGATATAACCAATGATTTTGATGATCGACCTATTATTTTCATGATTTGACCAGACATTTTAATGAACAACCGGTCTAACAGCTTATTTTTCATTTTTAACTTTTACTTATTCTTTTTCAATGAGCCATAATACTTGATAACTCCGTCGTTGTTTGTACAACCGCTGGCTTATAAACTCGTCTGACTATTAAATACAACTTTAGGTACCTTTAACTTTAAACAATCTAGAATATCAGACAATAATTTCCGAAGCCTTATCAGCTCGAGCCGTGGACTGCTGCAGCCTAGCTGACCGTTGACGGGTCACCCATCTGTCAAGATTTAGAGGGACCTGAGAACCATCGTCCGACTGTCAAGACTTAGAGGGACCTGAGAACCATCGTCCGACTGTCAAGACTTAGAGGGACCTGAGAACCATCGTCCGACTGTCAAGACTTAGAGGGACCTGAGAAATGATGTCCCACAGTCAAGATTGAGTGGGGCCTGAGAAATGACGGCCAACTGTCAAGATTGAGTGGGGGCTGAGAAATGACGGCTAACTGTCAAGATTGAGTGGGGCCTGAGAAATGAAGCCCGTCTGTCAAGATTTAGCGGGAACTGAGAAATGAAGCCCGTCTGTCAAGATTTAGAGGGAACTGAGAAATGAAGCCCGTCTGCCAAGATTTAGAGGGATCAATAAATAAAGCCCATCTGTCAAGATTTAGAGGGAACTGAGAAATGAAGCCCGTCTGCTAAGATTTAGAGGGATCAATAAATAAAGCCCGTCTGTCAAGATTCAGAGGGAATTGAGAAATGAAGCCCGTCTGCCAAGATTTAGAGGTAACAGAAATTAAGCTCGTCTGCCAAGATTTAGAGGGAACTGAGAAATGAAGCCGGACTGTCAAGATTTAGAGGGAACTGAGAAATGACGCCCGACTGTCAAGATTTAGAGGGAACTGAGAAAGGAAGCCGAGTCACAAATCTTAATACAAACAGAAAGGTTACTTGAAATGTTTTTACAGCAAAAAAAATAACTACTTATGACGAGACCTGTTGATTTTGAGATGTATTATGTCATCACACATCAGTGTATCATGTCTGCACACATCAGTGTATTATGTTAACAGACGTTGTTACTAAGTGTTGTGAGGAAAAAATGTGCAGTAAAAGTAAACCACGCCCCATACTTATTTTAACGACATTCTAATGCTTCGATTGAGCCCGGGGGGGGGGGGGGG
>CAXITT010000028.1:894358-958997 GCA_964033795.1 Lymnaea stagnalis | reverse complement strand
ATTTTAAAAAAAAATTTTTTTTTTTTTTTTTTTTTTTTTTTTTTTTTTTGTGTTTTTTAAATCTGAAATTTTCTTATTTAAAAAAAAAAAAGTATTCAATTAATTTAAAAAAAAATTAATTTGAGGTCCAAATTGCCTCCGGTATTATAGTTACTATGAAACTCAGTTCTCTAATAATACAGCATCTTAATCCATTATGGGAAAAATTTTAAAATAAAATAAAATCTTAGTTTAGTAATGAAAATTGTATGTATGTTTTTAATGTTGTTTAGGTGTCACGTGACACTAGGTTTTTTTTTGGGGGGGGGGGGGATAAAGAATATGTGACATTTTGTGACGGGTGGGGGTGGGAGTCTAAAAAGGTCATTTTTAGCGTGACGTAATATTACGAACGATCCCTTAATAACAACATTATTTTCTCAATCTGTTTATTACTTTGAACAATGCATCACTATTCAACGATATTGAAACTGGGTAATAAGACAAGCATTGATCATTGAAACGCTTCGCATTTTCCAATTCAGGAATGTCTTCAATGGCAAGCATCGTTGTAAACCATACACACAACAGCGATTTGACCAAATCATTGTTTTTCTCATAGAGCAGAGCACAAAAAAAACGAGTCTCTTCGTTACAAAACAGAGCACAAAATTAGTCTCTCCGTGATTCGGCGTTCAACCCTTAAGAGGCTGACCGAATCATTCGTTGTCAGCGACCAGTGAAGAGAATTTGGATCACTTTCTGCACACACATCAGCTCCTGTCGTGTGAATAGCCCATTCTTGTCAATGTCACATATTCTGTAAACCTGCATCATGGCCAGGTCCATGGCGGATCTCTTAAACGTCGCCAATCTGAGGAGGACAAATTGAGACCATTGAGATGGTGTAGTTTATGGAGGACAAATTGAGACCATTGAGATGGTGTAGTTTATGGAGGACAAATTGAGACCATTGAGATGATGTAGTTTATGGAGGACAAATTGACACCATTGAGATGGTGTAGTTTATGGAGGACAAATTGAGACCATTGAGATGATGTAGTTCATGGAGGACAAATTGAGACCATTGAGATGATGTAGTTCATGGAGGACAATATGAGAAAATTAAGATGGTGTAGTTCATGGAGGACAAATTGAGACCATTAAGATGGTGTAGTTCATGGAGGACAAATTGAGACCATTGAGATGGTGTAGTTCATGGAGGACAAATTGAGACCATTGAGATGATGTAGTTCATGGAGGACAAATTGAGACCATTGAGATGATGTAGTTTATGGAGGACGAATCGAGACCATTGAGATGGTGTAGTTCATGGAGGACAAATTGAGACCATTGAGATGGTGTAGTTTATGGAGGACAAATTGAGACCATTGAGATGGTGTAGTTCATGGAGGACAAATTGAGACCATTGAGATGGTGTAGTTCTTGGAGGACAATATGAGAACATTAAGATGGTGTAGTTCATGGAGGACAAATTGAGACCATTAAGATGGTGTAGTTCATGGAGGACAATATGAGAACATTAAGATTGTGTAGTTCATGGAGGACAATATGAGAACATTAAGATGGTGTAGTTCATGGAGGACAATATGAGACCATTAAGATGGTGTAGTTCATGGAGGACAATATGAGAACATTAAGATGGTGTAGTTTATGGAGGACAAATTGAGACCATTAAGATGGTGTAGTTCATGGAGGACAATATGAGAACATTAAGATGGTGTAGTTCATGGAGGACAATATGAGAACATTAAGATGGTGTAGTTCAGGGAGGACAATATGAGAACATTAAGATGGTGTAGTTCATGTAGACAATATGAGAACATTAAGATGATGTAGTTCATGGAGGACAAATTGAGACCATTAAGATGGTGTAGTTTATGGAGGACAAATTGAGACCATTAAGATGGTGTAGTTCATGGAGGACAAATTGAGACCATTAAGATGGTGTAGTTCATGGAGGACAATATGAGACCATTAAGATGGTGTAGTTTATGGAGGACAATATGAGAACATTGAGATGATGTAGTTTATGGAGGACAAATTGAGACCATTAAGATGGTGTAGTTTATGGAGGACAAATTGAGACCATTAAGATGGTGTAATTCATGGAGGACAAATTGAGACCATTAAGATGGTGTAGTTCATGGAGGACAATATGAGAACATTAAGATGGTGTAGTTCATGGAGGACAATATGAGAACATTACGATGATGTAGTTTATGGAGGACAATATGAGAACATTAAGATGGTGTAGTTCATGGAGGACAATATGAGAACATTGAGATGATGTAGTTTATGGAGGACAATATGAGACCATTAAGATGGTGTAGTTCATGGAGGACAATATGAGAACATTAAGATGATGTAGTTTATGGAGGACAATATGAGAACATTAAGATGATGTAGTTTATGGAGGACAAATTGAGACCATTAAGATGCTGTAGTTTATGGAGGAC
This sequence comes from Lymnaea stagnalis, assembly GCA_964033795.1. Taxonomy (NCBI): domain Eukaryota; kingdom Metazoa; phylum Mollusca; class Gastropoda; family Lymnaeidae; genus Lymnaea; species Lymnaea stagnalis. The sequence goes on along the minus strand of CAXITT010000028.1, from coordinate 956,538 downwards.
AAATAGAGACCATTAAGATGGTGTAGTTCATGGAGGACAAATTGAGACCATTAAGATGGTGTAGTTCATGGAGGACAATATGAGACCATTAAGATGGTGTAGTTTATGGAGGACAATATGAGAACATTGAGATGATGTAGTTTATGGAGGACAAATTGAGACCATTAAGATGGTGTAGTTCATGGAGGAAAAATTGAGACCATTAAGATGGTGTAGTTCATGGAGGACACTATGAGCACATTAAGATGGTGTAGTTTATGGAGGACAAATCGTGACCATTAAGATGGTGTAGTTCATGGAGGTCAAATTGAGACCATTAAGATGGTGTAGTTCATGGAGGACAATATGAGAACATTAAGATGGTGTAGTTCATGGAGGACAATATGAGAACATTAAGATGGTGTAGTTCATGGAGGACAATATGAGACCATTAAGATGGTGTAGTTTATGGAGGACAAATTGAGACCATTAAGATGGTGTAGTTCATGGAGGACAATATGAGAACATTAAGATTGTGTAGTTCATGGAGGACAATATGAGAACATTAAGATGGTGTAGTTCATGGAGGACAATATGAGACCATTAAGATGGTGTAGTTTATGGAGGACAATATGAGAACATTAAGATGGTGTAGTTCATTGAGGACAATATGAGAACATTGAGATTGTGTAGTTCATGGAGGACAATATGAGAACATTAAGATGGTGTAGTTCATGGAGGACAATATGAGAACATTAAGATGGTGTAGTTCATGGGGGACAATATGAGACCATTAAGATGGTGTAGTTTATGGAGGACAATATGAGAACATTAAGATGGTGTAGTTCATGGAGGACAAATGAGAACATTAAGATGGTGTAGTTCATGGAGGACAATATGAGAACATTAAGATGGTGTAGTTCATGGAGGACAATATGAGAACATTAAGATGGTGTAGTTCATGGAGGACAAATTGAGAACATTAAGATGGTGTAGTTTATGGAGGACAATATGAGAACATTAAGATGGTGTAGTTCATGGAGGACAATATGAGAACATTAAGATGGTGTAGTTCATGGAGGACAAATTGAGAACATTAAGATGGTGTAGTTTATGGAGGACAATATGAGAACATTAAGATGGTGTAGTTCATGGAGGACAATATGAGAACATTAAGATGGTGTAGTTCATGGAGGACAAATTGAGAACATTAAGATGGTGTAGTTTATGGAGGACAATATGAGAACATTAAGATGGTGTAGTTCATGGAGGACAATATGAGAACATTAAGATGGTGTAGTTCATGGAGGACAAATTGAGAACATTAAGATGGTGTAGTTTATGGAGGACAATATGAGACCATTAAGATGGTGTAGTTCATGGAGGAAAAATTGAGACCATTAAGATGGTGTAGTTTATGGAGGACAAATTGAGACCATTAAGATGGTGTAGTTTATGGAGGACAATATGAGAACATTAAGATGGTGTAGTTCATGGAGGACAATATGAGAACATTAAGATGGTGTAGTTCATGGAGGACAATATGAGAACATTAAGATGGTGTAGTTTATGGAGGACAAATTGAGAACATTAAGATCGTGTAGTTCATGGAGGACAATATGATAACATTAAGATGGTGTAGTTTATGGAGGACAATATGAGAACATTAAGATGGTGTAGTTCATGGAGGACAATATGAGAACATTAAGATGGTGTAGTTTATGGAGGACAATATGAGAACATTGAGATGATGTAGTTTATGGAGGACGAATTGTGTTATACTGTGGATTTATTTAAAAGTAACAAATCCATCTTGGAAGTCAGGGAGGGAGGGGGGGGGTGACACCATGAGTTTACCTCACCGACCCTAGCTACGCCACTGCCCCCATGTATCATAAACATAATTTTTGATATTTAAAAATAGGGTTGCTCACCGAAGAAACTTAAATGATAGGTTTTAGGAAGAAATGACTAGGAGATTGGTGAGGAAACGTAGTAAGAAAATGTTCAAAACATATGACGGAGAACCGAAATTCACTTTTAACGAGCGCTTATTACATATTGAGACTTAAACGATTCTCCTTTTGAAATACAAATTCAATCAAAGCAGACGGTTGGTTTTCAACTGCTAGATAGCTCATTTTCGAATGGCCCCCCTAAACAATCAAATTGTCCCCCTGTGGCCCCACGTTGGGAAACACCGCTGCATACGGAAGTATACTCTACACGGAAGCACACTCTGTACGGAAGTATACTCTATGCCGAAGTAGATTCTAGAATAGTTGTGCTCCTCTGGACAGCACTTCGAACATATCAAACTGTCTGTTCAGTGAACACACCTATTGCGGGTGTTTGCTATATGGCCAACTGGTCTTAAGAAATAAATTCGCTACTGCAACAGCACGTGATTTTGAGATGAATTTTGTTAAGCATTATTTGTGCTGGCGCATTTGTTTGTGTCTAGCAAGATAATTAAAGAAGTGAAAAATCACAATGACTGAGTTATTTGCATATTTATTTATTGTTTTACGATACATTTTTATACGTAAAATGTGAGGGTTGGGGGCGTGAAGGATGTGCGAAATGTTTTGAAATCAAGAGAACCCCTGTTATAGGTAGAGAACGCTTGTGATAGGTAGAGAGCCCCTGATATAGGTTGATTTTTTTTCTCCACTTCTTTTCCTTTCGTTTGATTTATTTATTTCTGTTGCTTATTGATCTTTGCCATCTGAGCTCGGGAGATATTAAAATCATAAATTGGTGACCTGGTGGCAACAATAAATGGATTACTGTCAGCAAGGGGAGACTACTGACAGGAGATTCATTCATATTTGTGTGTGAGTGTTAATATGCTTTTTAATATTCTCTGTCTCTCTATCTCTCTCTACCACCCCAACGGGCCACGCAAAATACCCCCCACCCTCATAACTTTAAGGGGAGGTATGGGTGAAAAATCTAAAATTTTTAACTACACCTCATTTGGTATTGTAATGGAGGTACAAAACAGGTTTTTTAAAAAAAAATGTCCATTGGTTACCTTTGTAGCCCATAAAGACCTCCACCATTTTTATTTTTGTAGTGTTTTTTAAAAGACTAAGGCTTTTACAAATATTAAGTTATTGCCATCAGATTTTAAACATTGATTATTTAACCTATGATAAAACTTTGTATAACAGGACTTTTTGATATAATGACTGGTTATAAATATACGGGGTCAGAAATTGCGACCCCATTTTTTATGCAAACAATATTTTTTTTTTTTTTTCTATCTCAAAACTTTTGAATCACTTGAGTTGCAACATGTATTTTTCCTAAAAGCATATTAACAGTTTTTTTTTTTTTTGTGAGCCAGAAAATTCATGAGCAATAACTCCATTGTAAAATCTCATTAGTTGTCGGTACTGTATCAAACTTTGACACTAGTCATGTTTAAAATCACATCGCATAGAGATACAATGTTGAAATAAGGGAATTATTGATATGTTCCTTTCAACTACTGTCTTATTCTTTTTGTCCTTGAATAAAACATAATGAATTTTGTGATGTAATATGTGTTAGTCTTCTCTTGCATCCTCTGCCTGAGTTTACTTTTATTTCGATGCATCGAACATATGTGGCGACGAGGAATCTGTAACAATTGGAACACATACTTTGGGCACTCCTTCTTTTTCATGTACAAATTTTCATTTGGGCTAAATGGACCTAGGCACAACAGATCTGTGTAGTTTATCAACAGGAAATATAATGCATGTTGTGGTTTATTGTGTTCCGCAAAGTCATTGCGTGTCTCCAAAGCCACATAATTAATTTTATGGGTTTGCACACTTTTATAATGCTGAAATTCTCCAAAATAAGCGAATTATTATTTTTTCGACAAAAACAGAATAATAGATAAAAATATATCAATCACAGCGACAAGTTGAGTGGTCAGGAAAAAAAGAAAAAAATACCTGGAAAAGGATTAAAAATGTCTCCAATAGGCTAATAAAAAGTTTTTAGCCCAATCGTGATATAAGATTCTTTTTTTTTTCATTGATATTTTCATTGTTTTTGTCGTTTTTCTTCGTTATTTCAGTCTTCTCGTTTTCAATATTTTTGGTCACCATATCCCTATAACTTTTTTATTTCTTATCCATACCTCACCAAATTTTCACAGTATGTTCACTGACCAATAATAAACATTTGGATAACCTAAGATTAAGATAACTATCTTAGAAAAGAAAATATGTAAAAAAGAATTTGCATAAAAAATGGGGGTCACAATTTCTTACCCTGTATATTTATAACTAGTTGATACATCAAAAAGTCCTGTTATACAAAGTTTTATTATTATAGGTTAAATAATCTATGTTTGTAAAATGGTGGAGGTCTTTATGGGCTACAAAGGCAACCAATGGACATTTTTTTTTAAAACCTGTTTTGTACCTCCATTACAATACCAAAAAAGGTGTAGTTAAAAAAATCCTATATGAAGCCAAACAAAAATTTTAGATTTTTCACCCACACCTCCCCTTAAAGTTATGAGGGTGGGGGGTATTTTGCGTGGCCCGATGGGTTGGTAGAGAGAGAGAGAGAGAGAGAGAGAGAGAGAGAGAGAGAGAGAGAGAGAGAGAGAGAGAGAGAGAGAGAGAGAGAGAGAGAGAGAGAGAAAATAAAAAAGCATAAACACACACACACACAAATATTTGACAGTAATCCATTTATTGTTGCCACCAGGTCACCAATTTATGATTTTAATATCTCCCGAGCTCAGATGGCAAAGATCAATAAGCAACAGAAATAAATAAATCAAACGAAAGGAAAAGAAGTGGAGGAAAAAAAAAACTATATCAGGGGCTCTCTATCTATCACAAGGGTTCTCTACCTATAATAGGGGTTCTCTTGATTTCAAAACATTTCGCACATCCTTCGCGCTGCCACCCCTCACAATTTACGTATAAAAATGTATCGTAAAACAATAAATACATATGCAAATAACTCAGTCATTGTGATTTTTCCCTTCTTTAATTATTTCGCTAGACACAAACAAATGCGCCAGTACAAATAATGCTTAACAAAATTCATCTCAAAATCACGTGCTGTTTATTTATTAAGACCAGTTGACCATGTAGCAAACTCACGCAATAGGTGTGTTCACTGAACAGACAGTTTGATTTGTTCGAAATGCTGTCCAGAGGAGCACAACTATTCTAGAATATACTTCGGCATAGAGTATACTTCCGTACAGAGTGTGCTTCCGTGTAGAGTATACTTCCGTATGCAGCGGTGTTTCCCAACGTGGGGCCACAAGGGGACACTTTGATTGTTTAGGGGGGCCATTCGAAAATGAGCTATCTAGAAGTTGAAAACCAACCGTCTGCTAGGATTTGACTTGTATTTCAAAAGGAGAATCGTTAAAGTCTCAATTTAAAATAAGCGCTCGTTAAAAGTGAATTTCAGTTCCCCATCATATGTTTTGAAAATTTTCTTACTACCTTTCCTCACCAATCTCCTAGTCATTTCTTCCTAAAACCTATCATTTAAGTTTCTTCAGTGAGCAACCCTATTTTTAAATATCAAAAATTATGTTTTTGATACATGGGGGCAGTGGCGTGGCTAGGGTCGGTGAGGTAAACTCATGGTGTCACCCCCTCCCCTGACTTCCAAGATGGATTTGTTACTTTTAAATAAATCCACAGTATAACAATGAAAAGAATAAAAAAACAAATAAATTAAAGGTCAGGAGGTAAATGTACTTTAGAACTGTATTTTAAAAATGTATAGGAGCCAGAATGATCAATACGTGGATCGTGAGTCCTCAAAATATAGAAGAAGAAGAAGAAATAACAACGTTAAGTTGTAGTCATTTTTACATTAAATTTACTTTATTAAACATTTTCCTTTCCTGGTCTTCCCAGTGGGCAAATATGTCAATCACTTGAACAAATTCAATATCCTTCACCGTATCACTTTCAACTGATAGTAGAGAGCCAGATTAGAATGGCTTGACTGCCCCATGGTGGATCGTAAAGAGTTCTTAATAAGCCTTAGTTTTGAAAAGCTCCGCTCACATGAAGCCACAGACACACAGATCGTAAGAAACAATTGAAGGCTTAGCGCGAGTATTGGAATAGATTCTAGGAAGTCACATTCAGCTATGAATTTCTAAACATCAAATACTGATCAGTCCTTGAATTTGTGAAATTCAATATCAGCTGCCTTTAGTGTCTTCTAGGCCACGATATTTCTTTTAAAAGTTCATCCTCTGATAACTCATTATAGAAAGAGGTTAATTTTGGAACGGACACCAATAACTCTGAAAGTAGACTCTTGAATTGAATAGCCCCAAACATGATCTGCTACTTCCTTGATAAGTGATGATGTCATCTGGAGTTCAGAATGAAAGCGAGCAATGCGCACCCGCATCTCCATTCTCTTTTATTCTCACAGAGAGGGTCCAGCATCTATTAATTGTTCTCCTTTCATTCTTTTAAAAATTACATTTTCAATAGCATGTTCCACAAATTAAAAGCGCTTCCCGTGAAGAAAAAAATGTTAAGACCTCTAGGTTGGTCACCACTTTTTCAAGAGTAAAGCATCTTATTCTGCAGATACTTCTGTGTAATAGTAACTTCCTCAAGTAGATCATCCCAAGGGTAAAGGTAGCAGATAACCGTGAAATCACAGAATTTTAAAGACCTTTTGCTGTACAACAATCGTGCTTTAATGTTAAGAGGTGGTGCTAGTGACGAATCGGCGAAAATATTTTTGAGCATTTCTGGGTTTCGATAGATTTGGTTTCGAAATCATTTTTTTTTAAAATTTAAATAAATTTAAATTAATAATAAAAAGTTATTAGAACATTTTGTAAGATATTATTTTTTTACCCTAAAAATGGGTACAATTCATTATTTATGTTTTTAATTTTTACCTATTCGATTGATTTACTTAGAATCGTCCGACCATATCATATTTGGATTTAGCGGAAAGCTTTATTTCTCAGAATTTAGATAAATATTGCTTCCTGTCATCTATGAAAGTTACCTAGCACTTCAATCGGCGTTGAATAATGGTCAAAAAAAGGTATTTCTGACGCATCATTGGGATTAGTTACACGTGTGAAAAATCTACGTGTGATTGGTTCTCCTTTTTATGAAATTCCGTTAGACCGAGCGGTGTGTGCTCCGTTCGACCGAGCGGTGTGTGCTCTGTAAATATCCAATTTTTCAATTGGATGTCACCCCCTGGGATGGTATCACCAATTGTTGTCCGCACCCCTAGCTACGTCACTGGTTAACAATATAAATAGGTAAAAAAAGTCACTTTTAAACAGTGTTCTTCTGACCAAATTATAGGGTCACCTCTTTTCAGACGCGTCAACATATAACTAAATAAAGCACGCATTGGAGTTGGTTACATGTGTAGAAAATTTACGTGTGATCGGTTATTCTTTCATGAAAATCGGTTGTATCGAGCAGTATGTGCTCTATAATTATGCAATTTTTCAAATGGGTGTCACCCCCTGAGATTGTGACACCTGATGCGGTCCGCACTCCGCACCCCCCCCCCCAGCTACGCTACTGCATGGGGGGCATAAGAATCTAAAAAGGCTTAGGTGGGGCATGATAAAAAAAAAAGGTTGGGAAACACTGGTATAGAAATTTCTTCCGTATGAAGTATACTTCAGTATAGAGTATACTTCCGTATAGAGTATACTTCCGTATAGAGTATACTTCCGTATAGAGTATACTTCCGTATAGAGTATACTTCCGTATAGAGTATACTTCCGTAGAGTGGTATACTTCCATCCCCCTTTGATGACCACAAGCAATAAAAACACCAGCTTAAGATGCTAAAGTTTTTAAAATTCCTTTTTGTACACAGCCACACTGGATAACGAGAAGGTCGCACTGGATAACGAGAAGGTCGCACTGGATAACGAGAAGGTCGCACTGGATAACGAGAAGGTCGCACTGGATAATGAGAAGGTCGCACTGGATAACGAGAAGGTCGCACTGGATAATGAGAAGGTTGCATTGGATAACGAGAAGGTCACACTAGATAACGAGAAGGTCGCACTGGATAACGAGAAGGTCGCACTGGATAATGAGAAGGTCGCACTGGATAATCAGAAGGTGCACTGGATAACGAGAAGGTCGCACTGGATAACGAGAAGGTCGCACTGGATAACGAGAAGGTCGCACTGGATAATGAGAAGGTCGCACTGGATAACGAGAAGGTCGCACTGGATAATGAGAAGGTCGCATTGGATAACGAGAAGGTCACACTAGATAACGAGAAGGTCGCACTGGATAACGAGAAGGTCGCACTGGATAATGAGAAGGTCGCACTGGATAATCAGAAGGTCGCACTGGATAATGAGAAGGTTGCATTGGATAACAAACGAGAAGGCCACACTAGATAACGAGAAGGTCGCACTAGATAACGAGAAGGTCGCACTGGATAATGAGAAGGTCGCACTGGATAATGAGAAGGTCGCACTGGATAACGAGAAGGTCACACTGGATAACGAGAAGGTTGCATTGGATAACGAACGAGAAGGCCACACTAGATAACGAGAAGGTCGCACTAGATAACGAGAAGGTCGCACTGGATAACGAGAAGGCCTCATTGGATAACGAGAATGCCGCACTGGATAACGACAAGGTCACACTGGATAACAAGAAGGTCACACTGGATAACGAGAAGGTCACACTAGATAACGAGAAGGCCGCACTGGATAACGAGGCACGCTGAAAGCCACTGACACTGTACCCTCTACATACTGACTGCCACTGCCACTACCCTCGACACACTAACTGCCACTGACAAACTAGGAAATTTCCCAATACGACCCTAACTACCAAACTCCCAGCATAACTTATCATACTAACTCCCATCCCGTGTTCTCACAGTATTTATCCGCCTCGCATTGTCTCTGGACATGCAGGTTTCGACACATCTCATAACTACTGGTCCTAACTAAACAGTTCCCCCAGAACTCATCCCGTGCCATCTCATAACTACTGGTCCTAACTAAACAGTTCCCCCAGAACTCATCCCGTGCCATCTCATCACTACTGGTCCTAACTAAACAGTTCACCCAGACCTCATCCCGTGCCATCTCATCACTACTGGTCCTAACTAAACAATTCACCCAGACCTCATCCCGTGTCAACCCCAGCCCGACCGCACTCACAAATCCAGTATCCAGTCAATTGAAAAAAAAAATGAAGTTTTAAAAATGGCTGGGTTTTCCAGCACCCTTAAGCTGGGATGAAGATAAACAAGATCAGCCAAGACACCTTGGGGGAAGACAACTGCGTTCAATCTGTGTTCTTACTCATGATTTTTTTAAATCAATATTTTTTTATGATTGTGCTCAAATTGTGTTATTTGTGTGCTGAAAATGTACAATGCAATCAAAAAACATTTCCATTTGTTTGGATCAATAAAAGAATCTTATCTTATCTTACATTATCCAACGCACCTTTTAAATCCACTAATTTATTTTAATCTGGCTGAGAGTAACGGGGCCAAAGAAATCTTTACTTGTACAAAACATCTTCTTGACGGAATTGCTAAAGTATAAAAGAGGAGGAGTCAACTTTGTATCTGTGTACGTCTTGTATCTGTGTACGTCATGTATCTGTCTACGTCTTTTATTGTGTACGTCTTGTATCTGTGTGAGTCTTGTACCTGTGTACGTCTTGTATCTGTGTGCGTCTTGTATCTGTGTGCGTCATGTATCTGTGTACGTATTGTATCTGTGTACGCCTTGTATCTGTGTGCCTCTTGGATCTGTGTGCGTCTTGTATCTGTGTGAGTCTTGTATCTGTGTACGTCTTATATCTCTGTCCGTCTTGTATCTGTTTACGTCTTGTATCTATGTACGTCTTGTATCTGTGTCCGTCTTGTATCTGTGTGAGTCTTGTATCTGTGTCCGTCTTGTGTCTGTGTACGTCCTGTATCTGTGTGCGTCCTGTATCTGTGTACGTCTTGTATCTGTGTACGTCTTGTATCTGTGTACGTCTTGTGTCTGTGTACGTCTTGTATTTGTGTGCGTCCCATATCTGTGTACGTCTTGTATCTGTGTGCATCTTGTATCAGTGTAAGTCTTGTATCTGTGTACGTCTTGTATCTGTGTGCGTCTTGTATCTGTGTACGTCTTATATCTCTGTCCGTCTTGTATCTGTGTACGTCTTGTATATGTGTACGTCTTGTATCTGTGTGCGTTTGTATCTGTGTACGTCTTATATCTGTGTCCGTCTTGTATCTGTGTACGTCTTGTATCTGTGTACGTCTTGTATCTGTGTACGTCTTGTATCCGTGTACGTCTTGTATCCGTATACGTCTTGTATCTGTGCCCGTCTTGTATCTGTGTCCGTCTTGTATCTGTTTTCTTCTTGTATCTGTGTCCGTCTTGTATATGTGTACTTCTTGTATCTGTGTCCGTCTTGTATCTGTGTCCGTCTTTTCTCTGTGTACATCTTTTATCTGTGTACGTCTTGTGTCTGTGTACGTCTTGTATCTGTGTCCGTCTTGTGTCTGTGTAAGTCTTGTATCTGTGTACGTCTTGTGTGCGTCTTGTATCTGTGTGAGTCTTGTATCTGTGTGAGTCTTGTATCTGTGTGCGACTTGTATCTGTGTGAGTCTTGTATCTGTGTACGTCTTGTATCTGTGTACGTCTTGTATCTGTGTGCGTCCTGTATCCGTGTACGTCTTGTATCCGTGTACGTCTTGTATCTGTATACGTCTTGTATCTGTGTAAGTCTTGTATCTGTGTAAGTCTTGTATCTGTGTAAGTCTTGAATATGTGTGTGTCTTGTATCTATGTCCGTCTTGTATCTGTGTGCGACTTGTATCTGTGTGAGTCTTGTATCTGTGTACGTCTTGTATCTGTGTACGTCTTGTATCTGTGTGCGACTTGTATCTGTGTGAGTCTTGTATCTGTGTACGTCTTGTATCTGTGTACGTCTTGTATCTGTATACGTCTTGTATCTGTGTAAGTCTTGTATCTGTGTAAGTCTTGTATCTGTGTAAGTCTTGAATATGTGTGTGTCTTGTATCTGTGTGCGACTTGTATCTGTGTGAGTCTTGTATCTGTGTGCGACTTGTATCTGTGTGAGTCTTGTATCTGTGTACGTCTTGTATCTGTGTACGTCTTGTATCTGTGTGCGTCCTGTATCCGTGTACGTCTTGTATCCGTGTACGTCTTGTATCTGTATACGTCTTGTATCTGTGTAAATCTTGTATCTGTGTAAGTCTTGTATCTGTGTAAGTCTTGAATATGTGTGTGTCTTGTATCTATGTCCGTCTTGTATCTGTGTGCGTCCTGTATCTGTGTGAGTCTTGTATATGTGTACGTCTTGTGTGCGTCTTGTATCTGTGTGAGTCTTGTATCTGTGTGAGTCTTGTATCTGTGTGAGACTTGTATCTTTGGGGGTCTTGTATCTGTGTACGTCTTGTATCTGTGTACGTCTTGTATCTGTGTGCGCCCTGTATCTGTGTACGTCTTGTATCTGTGTCCGTCTTGTATCTGTGTGCGTCCTGTATCTGTGTACGTCTTGTATCTGGGTATGTCATGTATCTGTGTCTGTCTTGTATCTGTGTGCGTCTTTTATCTGTGTGAGTCTTGTTTCTGTGTACATCTTGTATCTGTGTCCTTCTTGCATTATGTACGTCTTGTATCTGTGTCCGCCTTGTATCTGTGTACGTCTTGTATCTGTGTACGTCTTGTATCTGTGTGCGTCTTGTATCTGTGTCCGTCTTATATTTTTGTACGTCTTGTGTCCGTCTTGTGTCTGTGTACGTCTTGTATCTGTGTGCGTCTTGTATCTGTGTCTGTCTTGTATCTGTGTACGTCTTGTATCTGTGTCCGTCTTGTATCTGTGTACGTCTTGTATCTGTGTACGTCTTGTATCTGTGTCCGTCTGGTATCTGTGTGATTCTTGTATCTGTGCCCGTCTTGTATCTGTGTCCGTCTTGTATCTGTGTTCTTCTTCTATCTGTGTCCATCTTGTATCTGTGTACGTCTTGTATCTGTGTCCGTCTTGTATCTGTGTCCGTCTTTTCTCTGTGTACATCTTTTATCTGTGTACGTCTTGTATCTGTGTACGTCTTGTATCTGTGTCCGTCTTGTGTCTGTGTCCGTCTTGTACCTGTGTCCGTCTTGTATCTGTGTACTTCTTCTATCTGTGTCCGTCTTTTATCTGTGTCCATCTTGTATCTGTGTCCGTCTTGTATCTGTGTCCGTCTTGTGTCTGTGTCCGTCTTGTGTCTGTGTGCGTCTTGTATCTGTGTCCGTCTTGTATCTGTGTCCTTCTTGTATCTGTGTCCGTCTTGTATCTGTGTGCGTCTTGACATAATGAATAGCCTTACGTGTGTTGAGTATTACGGGTGTGAAGCGATACGAATATCATTTCTCCATAAGTTACATTCCAACATTACTCTGGTTGCAAATGGTTTCTCTAAGAAAGGGAGCTCAAAATTTAATGAACACATTTCAGGCGGGTAACTAGACAGCTTACCCTCCTGTAGTGCCATTCCCTTTTGATCTGCGTGACTCTTAAGGAAGGAATAATGGATGTATTGGGGGGTCACGATGTTGTATTTAGCCAACGTTTCAAAAAATATCTACTCAACAAGTGTTCGCCTTTTTTAAACATTGGAAATTACACCGATCAAGTTATTACTCATAAAAATGTTTTAGGAAATGGAGATTACTGAAATTTATTGCAGATATTATTTTGTTGTGGAAAAAAAAGAGAAGGAAAAAAGGCCAAAAGATAATTTTCAGACCAACCGCCTTGAAGGAAAGCAAAATTTGAGAATTTGACCTTACATGGGTCACTCCGGCAAAAAGATATTGACTCCCACCCCTTTTTTTATTTGTCCAAGGTAATCTATTGCCTTCTTTGAAAATCCCATGATATTGGTATACTAAAGACTCATTGGTTCACTCACCGGAAGTGATCACCTCTTGTACATGTTGTCGTCATCAGGAAGCCAAGCAATAGGATTGGCCACCTCACCACGCCGAAGCTGTACATTGACGAGCTGTAATAAAGGCGAGCAGGAGATGTGAAGATGAGCAGGGCGTTGTAACAGAGCGCTGGACTACAAGATTTACCACTGTCTTACATTACCAGGACTCGATGCTGTACACCAGCCCAACAAGTGATGGGATATTTTTTAGCAGTGACAAACAGCTTCACTTGCCCCTCTTGACCTCCGCACCTGGTGTAATAAGCAAAAAATAATAGATTAAACTATCTTGCTTACGCCTGGGAATATTTTTGGAAAGCCACAAATAATTTCTTGAAACGAATGTTAGAAGTTCTAGCAAAAATTAATTTCAACGTGTTGTCGAATTTTTACAGTTGTCCGTTTTCAAAGAAAACTAATTTTTAAAGTAACAAACTTCTGAGTAAGTTAGATGAAAACTGGGAAATTATTTCATACACACGGCTGCACTGTTCTTCAATGTAATCTGTTTAAATAGCAATTATGGCATTCTCTTTTTTTTTTTTTTTTTTTTTTTTTTTTAAAAATTTCACTTCTTTGGCTAATAAATAATTTTAAAAAGTAAATCAATATTCGAAAAAATTTTTTCAATGTAATCTGTTTAAATAGCAATTATGGCATTCTCTTTTTTTTTTTTTTTTTTTTTGCTATTAAAAATCTCACTACATTGGCTAATAAATAATTTTAAAAAGTAAATCAAGATTCGATAAAATTTCATAGTAAGGTGAGGCAAACTTTTTTGTGCAGCGGGCAGTATGGTAAAGTGATTTAGCACCACGCATGATCATGTTCTAAAGATCTAGGATTCATTCCCAGTTCCGTTTAAAGATAAATAATGGAGTGATTATTATTATCATTATAATTGCTGTTTGAAATTGGTTTTCATTGATGTCTACAGATTGTCATCCAAAATTGTTCAATTTCACGGAAACATTAATTCAATAATCCAGTGCCTTAGCGGGTCTTACGGGACAGTAAAAAAACATTTTAGCGGGCCTCTTGTCGAAGGCTGCCCATTTCTGACTTGGAATAGGATGTGTAACAAATTATGACCGTAATATATATATAGTTTATATCATTTGAATTGAATGTAATTCAACAAACAAGCTAAATTATTAGTTAATGGACGATTGGTAAAAATCCTTGTAAACGCCTTCACTATAAACCTACAACTTTTTCATTTAACAACTAAAAAGTTCAAATTGCTCTTTTGTTTCCTTCAAACTTTGGTGTTAATGATGAAAACATAACTCAAAGTTTATAATTATGGATTAAGCTATTTATTGAACGTATTGAACAAGTTCTGTTTATGTTGACAAAATGAATGATAGTGAACAGTACCGTGCAATGTTTTCCACTACGACACCACAAACCTTTCGCCCTGTGTCTGAAACTCATCAACCGCTTGGTTTTTTTGCGGTGGTCGTACACGTCACGAGTCGCTGCCGTCTATTTATAACTATTCTAGCGTCGCCCTATTCCGTCAAACATCAACTACGCCGACGTATGGATGTCATTAGACGTCACTGGCCCTAAACGTAGGACATTGGACTCCAAACAAGCACGCGATGTCAATACGAGCCGTGTGGCATAACAATTGTTTTTTTTCCCCCTTTCTAAAACGTCAAACTACATCTTTTATGCATAAATCAGGCGAATAGTCTTCAACGTGAGAGTGAAGAAACCAGATTCTAAAATCAGATAATGCGTGTTGTAATTTTCTAAGCTTGAAAGTCGTTATCACCTGGGGACTAGGTTAACGCGAGACTCGTCATCTTTAGTTTTATCAAGCTCAAACAAAAAATCTAATTTAAAGAAACGAAAGAACATTGTATTAAGAAGTCTGCGGCAAAATGAAGTGAAACTAACAAATGTTTTATTGAGATGGTTCTGACTCCGTGACAAGCTTCCAAAGACTCTTACATGGTGTCAGTTTATCATTTCTTGGATAATGGATAGTTCGTCTGCTAATTTAGCAGAATCATAAAATAAGATACTCTAACATACGGGTTCTAAATACTGTGAGGATCATTTACCCCGGTGTCAACTTAAAATGTTACCTTTTTATTCGAGGATTGTGAGAATGGCCTCTAGTTTTCTTAGCCAAAGAATCATCAGAATCATCCAATCCATTAAAGCCTATCCAAAAACTAATTAATTAGCTGACTGATAATCTGTCTGTGACGGACAGCCGGACAATTTGAAAATGGTGGGCTACGTTTACGTCAGTTATCTATCTGAGACCGGGACTAAAATATTGGCACCTCGCGAAGTTGTGTAGTCCACATTAAGAAGTTGTGTATTCCCAAAAAAGAAGTTGTGTATTGCCAATAAAGAAGTCGTGTATTCCCAAGAAAGAAATTGTGTATTCCCAATAAAGAAGTTGTGTATTCCCAATAAAGGAGTTGTGTATTCCCAATAAAGGAGTTGTGTATTCCCTATAAAGAAGTTGTGTATTCCCAAGAAAGAAATTGTGTATTCCCAATAAAGGAGTTGTGTATTCCCTATAAAGAAGTTGTGTATTCCCAAGAAAGAAATTGTGTATTCCCAATAAAGAAATTGTGCAATCCCAATAAAGGAGTTGGGTATTCCCAAAAAAGAAATTGTGTATTCCCAAGAAAGAAGTTGTGTATTTCCATTAAAGAAGTTGTGTATTCCCAAGAAAGAAGTTGTGTATTCCCAATAAAGAAGTTGTGTATTCCCAATAAAGAAATTGTGTATTCCGAATAAAGGAGTTGTGTATTCCTTGTAAAGAAGTTGTGTATTCCCTATAAAGAAGTTGTGTATTCCCAATAAAGAAGTTGTGTATTTCCAATAAAGAAGTTGTGTATTCCCAAGAAAGAAGTTGTGTATTCCCAATAAAGAAGTTGTGTATTCCCAAGAAAGAAATTGTGTATTCCCAATAAAGAAGTTGTGTATTCCCAATAAAGGAGTTGTGTATTCCCAATAAAGAAATTGTGTATTCCCAATAAAGGAGTTGGGTATTCCCAATAAAGAAATTGTGTATTCCCAATAAAGAAGTTGTGTATTCCCTATAAAGAAGTTGTGTATTCCCAAGAAAGAAGTTGTGTATTTCCAATAAAGAAGTTGTGTATTCCCAATAAAGAAGTTGTGTATTCCCAATAAAGAAGTTGTGTATTCCCAATAAAGAAATTGTGTATTCCCAATAAAGGAGTTGTGTATTCCCTATAAAGAAGTTGTGTATTCCCAATAAAGAAGTTGTGTATTCCCAATAAAGAAATTGTGTATTCCCAATAAAGGAGTTGGGTATTCCCAATAAAGAAGTTGTGTATTCCCTATAGAGACCGACCGAAAGTGATTTTCTGATTTCGGCAGAAGCCGAAAATAGGCCAAAAATTTAAAATGACTTTTGGCCGAAACCGAAAAAAGGCCGAAAGTTTAAAAATGACTTTCGGCAGAAACCGAAAAAATGCCGAAATATAAAAATGAATTTCGGCCGAAACCGAAGCCAAAACCGAAACCGAAAATGAAATATTAAGATATTTTGAAATTCGATCCCGCATACATTCTGCATGCATCGAAAATGATGTGGGAAAGTATAAATATTTACATTCATTTCATAAAAAATGAGATAATCGTGAATATTAATAAATAAACATCAAATATAGGGGTCTCAAAATCGCGGCCCGCGAGCCATTTGTGACCCGCAAGACGATATTTTGCGGCTCGCTACATGACAGAAAAGTTTAGTGTTAATTCGCCGGCCCGTTTCCCCCATTCTCATATCTATAACGTGACTCTCCGCGACGATTTCAGTCGAATCTAACCGACTAGTCTAATTCTGATTTTTAACAAAATGTTTCTATATATTTTTGTATGCCAGGTCTCTGGCAACAGTGAGTAGGTGGATGAAAGTGACTCCTAGTTCTTGAGAGCACTTAATGATTTTTATTTATAAAGGTTGAGCAGATTGTAACAATTGTAATCGCCTTTTTCTGGATTACTTGATGCGGCCCACTCTCATTCAGACACTACCTCTTGCCCGCCCCCCCCCCCTCCCCCATGATTTGAGTTTGAGATCCTTGATCTAATGAATACTTTGGATTTTACCATTTCAATATAAAAGTAATTTAAATTGCTTTACAATTTTTTTAAAAATTATTATGTTAGTAGAAAANTTTACAATTTTTTTAAAAATTAGTATGGTAGGAGAAAATTTGGCAAAAATTGGGGGGGGGGGGGGGGGGGTGGGGAGGGGAAATTAATACAAAATAATATTTTTTTAAACCGGGTCTCTAAAAAATTTGGTTCTAAAAGATCGCTTAATTTGTTTTTAAAGATCGTTTAGTTGGTTGTTATTGATCGGTGAGTTTGTTCATAAAGATCGCTTAGATTGTTCTAAAATTTCACTTAGTTTAATCTTAAAGATCGTTTAGTTTGTTCATAAAGATCGCTTAGTTTGTTGTAAAGATCGCTTAGTTTTTTTCATAAAGATCGCTTAGTTTGTTCTTAAAGATAATTGATTTTGTTCCTTAACATCGATTAGTTTGTTCTTAAAGATATTTTAGTTTGTTCCTAAAGAACATTTAGTTTTCTTTTAAAGTTCGCTTAGTTTATTCTTATAAATCATTTAGTTTATTATTAAAGATCATTTGTTTTGTTCTTAAAGATCATTTAGTTCGGTCTTAAAAATCGTTTAGTTTGTTCTTTGAGATCGTTTAGTTTGTTATTAAAGATCGCTGAGATTGTTCTTAAAGATCGCTTAGTTTGTTTTAAAGATCGTTTAGTTTGTTCTTAAATGTCGCTTAGTTTGTTGTTAAATATCGCTTTTGCTGAGTATTAAATGACCGTAAACCTGAGTCACTTTCGGCTGGATGGCCGAAAGTCAAAGTCAATTTCGGCCGAAACCGAAGAAAAACGGAAAGTTAACTTTTCTCTTTCGGCCGAAACCGAAATTAAGCCGAAAGTTAACTTTTCAGTTTCGGCCGAAACCGAAACTTGGCCGAAAGTGATAAAATGGCCACTTTCGGCGCCGAAACCGAAGCCGAAGCCGAAATTCGGTCGGTCTCTAATTCCCTATAAAGAAGTTGTGTATTCCCAAGAAAGAAGTTGTGTATTTCCAATAAAGAAGTTGTAGATTCCCAAGAAAGAAGTTGTGTATTCCCAATAAAGAAGTTGTGTATTCCCAATAAAGAAATTGTGTATTCCCAATAAAGGAGTTGTGTATTCCCTATAAAGAAGTTGTGTATTCCCAATAAAGAAATTGTGTATTCCGAATAAAGGAGTTGTGTATTCCTTGTAAAGAAGTTGTGTATTCCCAAGAAAGAAATTGTGTATTCCCAATAAAGAAGTTGTGTATTCCCAATAAAGGAGTTGTGTATTCCCAATAAAGAAATTGTGTATTCCCAATAAAGGAGTTGGGTATTCCCAATAAAGAAATTGTGTATTCCCAATAAAGAAGTTGTGTATTCCCTATAAAGAAGTTGTGTATTCCCAAGAAAGAAGTTGTGTATTTCCTATAAAGAAGTTGTGTATTCCCAAGAAAGAAGTTGTGTATTCCCAAATAAAGAAGTTGTGTATTCCCAATAAAGAAATTGTGTATTCCCAATAAAGGAGTTGTGTATTCCCTATAAAGAAGTTGTGTATTCCAAATAAAAAAGTTGTGTATTCCCAATAAAGTAGTTGTGTATTCCCTATAAAGAAGTTGTGTATTCCCAATAAAGAAATTGTGTATTCCCAATAAAGAAGTTGTGTATTCCCTATAAAGAAGTTGTGTATTCCCAAGAAAGAAGTTGTGTATTTCCAATAAAGAAGTTATGTATTCCCAATAAAGAAGTTGTGTATTCCCAATAAAGGAGTTGTGTATTCCCAATAAAGAAATTGTGTATTCCCAATAAAGGAGTTGTGTATTCCTAATAAAGAAGTTGTTTATTCCCAATAAAGAAATTGTGTATTCCCAATAAAGGAGTTGTGTATTCCCTATTAAAGAAGTTGTGTATTCCCAAGAAAGAAATTGTGTATTCCCAATAAAGAAATTGTGTATTCCCAATAAAGAAGTTGTGTATTCCCAATAAAGGAGTTGTTTGTTCCCAATGCTCCATTACTTAGAAACTCCGATGCCTACATTCGGCCTTTCTTCCCTTCCATGTGACGCTACAGACCATTAGGGCTTTGGCCTGCCTCACCACTTCCTTTCCACTCAGGCCTAACTGATGCTTTTATTTTCATGCTTGAATTCCCAGCTGCTGTAGATAATTTTCCATAGCATCTATCCATTTGAGCCCAGGTCTGCCTTCGAGCCGTCTTTCTCTGGATTTTGGTGGTGCACCCTCTTCACCCCTCTGTCATTTGGCCTTCTCTCTAAGTTTCCTGCCCAGCGTAGCCTGCACTTTTGTATTACTGCTACTATCGTGGGATCCTGATATAGACCTTACGATTCCTGGTTGGTTCGTATTCTCAATCCATAGTCATCCTTTGTTGGTCCCTATGTTTTCCGAAGATTTTTTCTCTCCCATGTGTTTCATAGGTTTTCTGCCGATTTTGTTAGGGTCCATGTTTCACTTGCGTATATTACAACTGGTCTTATAAATGTTATATATATATTTTTATTTCTTATTCGGCCAGGCAAGTTCATATTTGTGGCCCGCCGAATGCCGGATGTATCACAAGTTTTCAAAAATGAAAATTCTCTCTTCACTCACTTTTCATAGAAATATATATATATTTTTGAAGTTAAGTGAGAGAAAAGATCAACAAATATGAAATAAATCTTTGTTTGCTACTTGGCATTTCATTAAATGCAGAATATGTAACTAATTCTGTACAGCTTTTATTTGGTGCTTTATTTATTAGGTATAGTCTTGCAGTTGGAAAGCCTGCAAGAGTGTTTGGGAACGAAGGGGTCTCAGTCTTCTCACTCAGCTGAAAGTATAAAGGCGAATCGTATTAGCATCTCTTCCTATATGCTAGCGAGACGTGGTCAGTATACAGCAGACATGCTGGACAGCTAAACCATCTCCACCTACGCTATCTTGGTAAAGTACTTGGCATAAGGTGGCAGCCCAGAGTCCCTGATACAGAAGTCCTACAACGGGCTGATTTTATCAGCCTCCTTATGCTCCTACAAAAATGACAAGCCAGGTGGGGCAGGGCGTGTTGCGCGAATGTCAGACAGCAGAATTCCCAAACGACTAATGTTCGGTATACTCTCCAGTGGGAAACGCTCAGCTGGTGGTCAACAAGAAAATCACTACAGGACATGGAAATTGACCTGGATTCGTGGGAGAAGCTTGGCGTGGATCATGAAAGCTAGCGTGGCAGACTCACTGTCGAGGCAGACTCACTGACATGGCAGACTCACTGACGTGGCAGACTCGCTGACGTGGCAGACTCACTGCCGGGTCAGACTCACTGGCGTCGCAGACTCACTGACGTGGCAGACTCACTGGTCTGGCAGACTCACTGACATGGCAGACTCACCGACGTGGCAGACTCACTGGCGTGGCAGACTCACTGACGTGGCAGACTCACTGACGTGGCAGACTCACTGACGTGGCAGACTAACTAGCGTGGCAGTCTCACTGACGTGGCAGACTCACTGCCGGGTCAGACTCACAGACGTGGCAGACTCACTGGCGTGGCAGATTCACTGACGTGGCAGACTCACTGACGTGGCAGACTCACTGACGTGGCAGACTCACGGCCGGGTCAGACTCACTGGCGTGGCAGACTCACTGACGTGGCAGACTCACTGGCGTGGTAGACTCACTGCCGTGGCAGACTCACTGCTGTGGCAGACTGACTGGCGTGGCAGACTCACTGACGTGGCAGACTCACTGGCATTGCAGACTCACTGACGTGGCAGACTCACTGCCGTGACAGACTCACGGGCGTGGCAGACTCACTAACATGGCAGACTCACTGCCGTGGCAGACTAACTGACGTGGCACTCTCACTGCCGTGGCAGACTCACTGACGGGGCAGACTCACTGACGTGGCAGACTCACTGACGTGGCAGACTCACTGACGTGGCAGACTCACGGCCGGGTCAGACTCACTGGCGTGGCAGACTCACTGACGTGGCAGACTCACTGGCGTGGTAGACTCACTGCCGTGGCAGACTCACTGCTGTGGCAGACTGACTGGCGTGGCAGACTCACTGACGTGGCAGACTCACTGGCATTGCAGACTCACTGACGTGGCAGACTCACTGCCGTGACAGACTCACTGGCGTGGCAGACTCAATAACATGGCAGACTCACTGCCGTGGCACTCTCACTGACGTGGATGTTTTTTTCTCCAAATTTATTAACGTGGATTTGTCTTCGAATTATTTTGTAAATTTCAGTCTCAGTTTTAACTGGAAAATAAATATATTTCTGAACTAAAATTAATTGAATCACATTTAAGAGCATGTATCAGTCCTGACTGACCCACATGCTTGTCTATTTAAAATGATGCTGCCAGTTGACTTGATTGGAGAGATGCCATGAGTTCTTTTGTTAGTGCAACATAAAAATGTGCTTGTAGGGCCGGTGCTAGTTATGGTGCCAATTAATTAAATTATAATTTTTTTTTAAATCCCAGCATGCTGACATAGACATTTTTTCTTGTTAGGGCTTCGCCTTTTTCCAATAAAAGCCATTTTAATTTCAAACAGATTAGTTTTTACTGGTTCTATGCACAATCAAGCTGATATTAAAATGTATGCTTCATTTTTATATTTATAATTAGTTGTCAGAATAATTATAAAAAGTGTTGGACTGCAATAAAGCTTTAAAATAGATTAATAAGACACGAACAAATTGTGTCAATAGAACAATAAAAGTTACGCTTTAATAATAATTATACATTATACACAAGTAAACGTGTCGGCACACACGCCTTCATCAGTACAAACAAAACACATTTAAGTAAGTATAAATTAAATTTACATAATATCAATATACATATCCTACCTAAAATAGAAAAAATATAGGAGAGGGCGCTAAAACCAGACAAAAACAAAATAAAGAGGAGTAGAAAGGAAGTGATTTGAACATAATTTGTCGCCTAAAAACCAAACAGGAAAAAGACATGGCAGTTACGTAAAATTGTGGATTTGGTTCATTCCATATGGAGACAGCTGCTGTTTTAGGACTCCTACCTTTTTTTGTGGGTAGATTTAAAAAAAAAAAAATGATCAACAGTGGGTGTAAGATGAAAAGTTGAAGGGGGTAAGGGTGCCCAAATTTAGAACTGCCCGATGCGGGGCCTGTGTAGATCTATAATTAGGTTAAAAAGAAATAATCATGACGTGCAAACTTAAAATTACCCCATAATAGTACGACAGTTCATTAAATGATTCATGTTCCGGTTACCTGTTAAACTGTATTTATCTGTTGAAGCAGGAAGATTGATTCCCAGCGAGAGCGCCTTCAGTGGTAATCAACGGTGCTAATTCTTCTTGGTAACGGTTATAAATTGATTTCTGGTCCAAAAAAAAAAACAAAAGGGGGGGGGGGGGGGGGTTATGAATACTTTTTCGGATTTTTTCCCCCCACTTCACACAAACATGCTTGTTGCCAGATATTTTTTTAAGAATAAAGGAATACATACATCAATAATAACATATTAAATGAATAAATATAAGTAAAGTATGATTAAAAATATAAACTACAAAAATTCTGTTGAACGTTGTGGTTTTTTGTATAAACAAAACAGCTGCATTAAGTTTGATATTGATTTTAAACCAAGCGACTTCCATTTCTGCTAACAATGACATCAAATGAACGTGTCTTACCTCGGCAAAAGTGCACCGTGCTTTGTCTTTAAAACAACTGAAAGTCAACGGTGATCGGTTGCTCAGAGTGAGAAGTTTCGACTTTAAAAGAAATGAGAATCAACAGAGGTCAGTCCTCGCGGGCGGATAGAGCGTTCAACTTGTGTCCAATTGTTGACACGGGGATATCGAAGAATATCGCATTTTGGCCGCCGTGTTGGTCGCCCCTCCCCCCCCCCCCCCCCTGTTTGCCATGGTTTTGTCAAGCGGCCAAACATTACCACAGTCGGATTCGGATGCCATGTCCGCTAACTCTTCCCTAATGAAAGGGCCGCCATCACTCAGTCGCCCCCGTACAAATGTAGGGGTAACTGATCTGGAATGATATCGACAGCGCTTTTGGGAAGTGGGGGGGGGGGTTGTCTAGTAATGAAAGAGACACATATTTTTATCACAAAAAATAAATCAACAGAAAATATATATATTTTTTTTATTTATCAATAATCATTATTATAGTTTAAAGCAAGTCCCAAACCCAGGGCTGCCACTCAATTTTTTTTATAATTCCCAAGATTTGGTCAAAACATTTCCCAAGATTTCGCAAGATCATGAAAATATATTAGTTTTTTTTCTTTTTTTGTTTTTTTTTAAGAATCTTGGGGGATTTTTTTTTTAAAAGTGAGTTTTGACCCTGAATGGGGTAGTGAATTCGCAAGATCTTGGGAAATTTCCCAATGTGTGGCATCCCTCAAACCTAAGTCCGCACAATGCATGTGACTGAAAAGAACGACGCTTTAATTTCCAGGTGGACGGTTAGAAGAATGTAAATCTAATACAAATAGATCAAACACCTGTTAAATAGCATAGAGGTTAACGGAATGCGGCCCTCGACTACACATGGTCCTTCAGTTCAGGGCCGGCCCTAACAATTGCGGGGCCCTATGCGAAACGGATTGCGCGGGGCCCAGTCTGGTTAGGGTTAAGGATAATAAATGAAAATTTATAGTTTGTATTTGAAAAAAGTGCGGGGCCCACTGCGGCCGCATAGATTGCTGTGGCCTAAGGCCGGCCCTGCCTTCAATGAGGCCCCATGAATACAAAGATTTTGGGATCTCTCATACGTGTTCGGGACAAGCGTCTGACAAAGCCAGGGGGGGGGGGGAAGAAGTCGGTGCCGAGGAATAGATTGCTTTGTTATTTCAAGAGCTACAAATCGAGTTCTTTCCCCCTTCAAATTAACGGCTCGCGCCTAGGTGGCGCATCCTGTCAGGGAACATTCATCAAAGAAAGCCTGTTGCACTTTGGAATGTTTGAAAGACTAAATAGAAGTAAATCTGATGGTTTCCCCCCTTTGGTTAAACTGACGTCATCATCTCATGAGACCTGCAACTGGTCAAGTGCTTTTAAAATAAACGATAATGGTGTACCAGAAAAGTCCAGGGTCGGGTTGACCATAGTTGACAGGGTCATTGGCAACAAAGGCCTGAATCACTTTGCCACAGAAAATAAGAGTGCGTGATATGAAGTCATTGGCTGGGCGAGATAATTAATTAATTGCGAACTTGTAGTAAGGGCAAGAGACATTAATAATATATTGATAATAATATTCATAAAGAGAAATTGGTCGAAAACAGAAGACATGTTTGCGTGAATTCAAACAGAATATAAGAACTGAATGTATTTCTAAACCTGAAGTTGCCCATTTCAAAATTTTACATTCCGAAATACCCTACATTGCCTACAAGATACTTGATTTGGAAGTTTAAGAATGAGACCAGCAGAAAATTCTTTAAAAGTATCCAAAGATTGGACTATATTACATATTTAAACTTTCAGTGCTCTGTGCCCTTGGCCCTGTGGAAATCCATAAGAGCCTACCAATGTTTTAGTGTACTTAAACATCCATAAATGACGTCACACATATAGACCCCCCAGTGGGGGTGGGGGGGGGGTTGTCACGAATTTTTGACGACGCGTGACGAGGCTGTCCATTTTATTTTTGGCAAATCGTCCATAACAGATTGACGTCCTTTATGGATGGTCTCTCTCTCTTTTTCTCTTTTCTCTCTGTCTCTCTCTCTCTCTCTCTTTGTCTCTCTCTCTCTCTCTTTCTCTCTCTCTCTCTCTGTGTCTCTCTCTCTCTCTCTCTCTCTCTCTCTCTCTCTCTCTCTCTCTCTCTCTCTCTCTCTCTCTCTCTCTCTCTCTCTCTTTGAGTCTCTCTCTCTTTGTCTCTCTCTCTCTCTTTGTCTCTCTCTCTCTTTGAGTCTCTCTCTCCCTTTGTCTCTCTCTCTCTTTGTCTATCTCTCTCTCTCTCTCTAAAAAAACTTTTCATAAATGCTACTAAAAAAGTATGTGCTCTATCTAAGACTTTCAAAACTTATCACATTGACTAATTATTTACCTCCTATGCGTGGGTGACAACACAACATATGTCACCACATCTATAATGACACCGCCACTTATGTGACCACATCTATAATGACACCACCACTTATGTGACCACATCTGCAACGACACCACCACTTATGTGACCACATCTATGATGACACTACCACTTATGTGACCACATCTACAACGACACCAATACTTATGTCACCACATCTATAATGACACCACCACTTATGTGACCACATCTATAATGACACCAATACTTATGTGACCACATCTACAACGACACCACCACTTATGTGACCACATCTATAATGACACCACCACTTATGTGACCACATCTATAATGACACCAACACTTATGTCATGGGTCAGCTGCGTCCTCAACTCAATAGGTAAACAGCCAATGCTGTAGCGGTACATCTCATCCAGTCAAGATTAGAGTACTGTAATAGTTGTTTGTGGTGTTTACCTCAGAACCAAATTCGGAGACTCCAGACGGTACAAAATACTGCAGCACGCATTGTGTCGTGGATGAAGAAATGTGACCACATTGTCCCAGTTCTACGAGATCTCCATTGGGTTCCTGTGAGTGAGCGCATTAACTGCAAAATTCTGTCCCTGGCGTACAGCTAAATACAAGGCTCAGCACCGGAATATCTCAAGGAAATGATTTATAAACATGTATCCTTGAAGAGCCTGCGGTCTTCAACACAGTACTTACTGAGTGTTCCTAGTGTGGATGAACACAGAAAAAGTCTTTTCAATGCTCTTTTAATGCGATAGCGCCAAAATTATGGAACAGCTTTGCTCGATCTTGGGAATTGAAAATCAATTAAGAAACATTTTAAAACTTTTTTGTTTAAATAGATTTCGGAAAACCAGAGCGCAGTGAGCATGTTAAAGTGGCATGGACACCAGCGTGATATAAATATCAAATCTATCAATCTATAATTACACCACCACTTATGTCACCACATCCACAACGACACCACCACTAATGTCACCACATCTAAAACGACACCATCACTTATGTAACCACATCTACAACGACACCACCACTTTTGTCACCACATCTGCAACGACACCACCACTTATGTCACCACATCTACAACGACACCACCACTTATGTAACTACATCTACAACGACACCACCACTTTTGTCACCACATCTGCAACGACACCACCACTTATGTAACTACATCTACAACGACACCACCACTTATGTAACTACATCTACAACGACACCACCACTTATGTCACCACATCTACAACGACACCACCACTTATGTCACCACATCTACAACGACACCACCACTTATGTCACCACATCTACAACGACACCACCACTTATGTCACCACATCTACAACGACACCACCACTTATGTCACCACATCTACAACGACACCACCACTTATGTCACCACATCTACAACGACACCACCACTTATGTCACCACATCTACAACGACACCACCACTTATGTCACCACATCTACAACGACACCACCACTTATGTCACCACATCTACAACGACACCACCACTTATGTCACCACATCTACAACGACACCACCACTTATGTCACCATATCTACAATGGCACCACCACTTATGTCACCACATCTACAACGACACCACCACTTATGTTACCACATCTACAACGACACCACCACTTATGTCACCATATCTACAATGGCACCACCACTTTTGTCACCACATCTGCAACGACACCACCACTTATGTAACCACATCTACAACGACACCACCACTTATGTCACCACATCTACAACGACACCACCACTTATGTCACCACATCTACAACGACACCACCACTTATGTCACCACATCTACAACGACACAACCACTTATGTCACCACACCTTTATCTACATCAACTTTTAACAACATGGTATGCTGATCTTTTTTGATATATCATGTTTTTTGATGAAGTATATTTCTTCGACTGTGACATTATTAGGTAAGTAAATCCTCAGCAAACTGTGATTTATAAACTAAAATGTCACCATTGCTGGTAAAGGGATAAGCCAAATGTCACCATTGCTGGTCAAGGGATGAGCCAAATGTCACCATTGCTGGTCAAGGGATGAGCCAAATGTCAGGTAACGACCAGTTCCCTACTCGGTTTACAGTGGTAACGACCACAAGGGATGAGCCAAATGTCACCATTGCTGGTCAAGGGATGAGCCAAATGTCACCATTGCTGGTCAAGGGATGAGCCAAATGTCACCATTGCTGGTCAAGGCATGAGCCAAATGTCACCATTGCTGGTCAAGGGATGAGCCAAAAGTCACTGTCTTCAATATGCTTAGCTATTTATGTGATTTCGGGGTTTGTACTGCATTGGTGATATTCAGCGCCATGTTTGTTACCCCTTCCTGTCTTACTTGAAGTTTAGCAAAACTCTATTCCTGTGTGTGCTCTCAGACTGAAACACACGGAGTGACTTGTCGTATGCACCATTACAAGATTACACTATATATATAGTTTCGGGTAGATGAGACTCGTAAACCATGGCCGGTAGCTCATATAGGAGAGGGAAACTCTGACTCCAAACCTCCGCTGCCTTGCGGCTATACCCACACGGGAAAGGCTAAGGGAGTAAACCCCGACAGAAAATCAGGAAGTGGAGCTCCTGAAGCGGTCTGTTTTTGAAATCAATTGCATTCCGGCAGCTTCTGCGACGCCAATGGTGCCAAGCCGTATCGACACTAGTTGATCCCTTGGGTCCACCACTTGCGTGGAGAGGGGGGATCTGCTGTCTGGGCAGCAGCTGATTCTCCATACTACTTCGCCCAGGCTTTATCTTCACTGGAGAGGACACTCCAGCATCGCCGAATGGTGTGAACACAACACGGGAGGCAGCAGTTGCCGGTTTTATGCCATAGTTTAAGTGGCGTAGAGCTAGGCGCCAGGGGTTGCTTCTGACGGTGGAAGAGGCCATGTCACACTGGGTGCGTGGAGCTCAGAGGCCACAAAAGCATGCACCTAGAAATAAGAAAACAAAAGAAAATAAGACCCCAGCTCTTTGACTAGCAAGCTGGAACGTGAGGACAATGTGCCAGGGCATTACTGCCGACCTGCAGCTCATAAACGATGCAAGGAAGACAGCTATCATTAATAGAGAGCTTAGCCGGTTAAACATTGATATAGCCTATCTCCAGGAAACTAGGCTCCCCGAATATGGTACCATAAAAGAACTCAACTACATTTTCTTCTGGCAGGGTGGACCAATGGACGCACCAAGACAACATGGAATTGGTTTTGCTATAAAAAAAACACACTCTGCTCTTCCATAGAACCAACGACACGGGGCACAAAGAGAATACTAACTATCCGACTATCAACATCTTCAGGTTTAGTCAACATCCTCAGTGCTTATGTCCCAACCCTTTCCTCCAGCTCAGAAGCCAAAGACCAGTTCTACGAAGATCTTAATCAAACAATAGCCAGCATTCCCAACAACGAAGTAATTTACCTTTGGGGTGACTTCAATGCAAGAGTAGGAAGCGATCACATGACCTGGCCAACATACCTCGGTCATTTTGGAAGAGGCAGGCTAAATGAAAATGGGCAGAGACTATTGGGACTGTGCTGCCTACATGGACTATGTGTAACTAACACCTACTTCAACTGTAAGGCTATCCACAAAGTGTCATGGAGACATCACCGCTCTAAACACTGGCACCAGTTAGATCTCATTATCACAAGACACACACAACTGGCCAGTGTCCTCCTCACACGCAGCTACCACAGCGCAGACTGCGACACTGATCATTCCTTGGTGGCTAGCAAGGATAAGCACCCTCTCAATGGAGGAGGAGATAAGTGAGAGGATAGGGAAGGCCGCAACTGTTATGGCCAGACTGAAGAAAAGAGTCTGGTCAAACGCCAAAACTCACAACAAGAACTAAGCTGCAGGGGTACCAGGCATGTGTACTGTGCACACTTCTGTATGGATGCGAGTCGTGGACCACATACTCTAAACACGAAAGAAGGCTCAATGGCTTCCACCTCAGATACCTGCGCCACATCCTTGACATTAAATGGCAAGACAAAGTCCAGAACACGGATGTCCTGTCCCAAACAAACATGTGTAGCGTCCCAGCCATGTTAATCCAAAGACGCCTCCGCTGGCTTGGACACGCCAAGCGAATGCAATCGGTTCGCATACCAAAGGACGTGTTACACAGCGAGCTGGCGACAGGGAAAAGGTCAGTTGGACGGCCTCGTCTGAGATACTTAGACATATGCAAAAGAGACATGAAGTCGGCCAACATGGACATCTCAAATTGGGAGGAGCTGGCAGAGGATCGATCCTCATGGCGGGGCATCGTGAAGGCAGGATTACTACATGCCGAGGATCAAAACAGGTCGGAAACAGCTGCAAAAAGAGTGAGGAGGAAGGCCGGTAAATACTGCTCCACCGCATTCGTGTGTGGGAAATGTAACAGAGACTGCCATTCGAGGATTGGTCTCACCAGCCACACCAAGAGCTGCAAGCAATAAAGATAATCTATCGTCTCCCGCAGACGGAAAGATGTCATACATACATTTTAACAACACATAAAAGTGACATGCTTCAAAGTTCTCTGGAGGAAAAGCTACGTCAAAGTAGCCACAACAAACTGCCCAAGCTTCAGTTTAGAATCTACCTTGTCGTTTCATAAAGCAATAGCATCCACAAAAGCGCAGATGGAGATGGATTGGCCACACCCTTAGAAAGTCCGCATCAAGTATCACGAGACAAACCCTCACTTGGAACCCCCAGGGCAAGAGAAAAAGAGGTCAACCCAAAACGACGTGGAGAAGGGAACTGGAGGCAGAGACCAAAAAGAGTGGGCACAATTGGGGACAGTTGGAGAGACTTGCCCAAGACCGGGATGCCTGGAGAGCCTTTGTTTGTGGCCTATGCCCCAGACGGGACGACAGGCGATGATGATGATGATTATCCACTATTTCCTTCAAGCATTGCCTTTGTTGTACCACGCGACCTTAATAAGTTATTTGAAAGCCGATTAACCTTAAGGTCACACTGGAAGTAACGTTTAAAAAGTTTACGATTCAAAATTTGAGCAAAATATAATCATGCAATTTTGAGCCATGTGGCGCCCCCCCCCCCAGGAATGTTCTAAAAATAGCCCTCCCATACTCCCCTCCCCTTTTCCCAGCAGTACATCCGTGAAGCTATCTTAATTGATGCTAATGTCCCGATTGGTCTTGTCCTTAAGTCTCACGTGACAAGCTAACGAAACCCTGGTGGCCAAAAGTAGCCATTAGGTGCCATCAACTCGGTATGAACTCTTCAATTCAATTAGGGCCGTCTAAAAATAGCCGCGTGAAAGAGAGCCCCAACACCTCAGCCGTTTTGTTGTGACGGTATGGAGAAGAGCACTCGAGGACGTGGAATCCTCTGTGTTAGTCTGAGGACAACGTGCGTGGGTGACTGCAGGAGTGTGCGTGGGTGACTGCTGGAGTGTGCTAGCCAGTGGGCAATGTGCGTGGGTGACTGCAGGACTGTGCCAGCCAGTATACAATGTGCGTGGGTGACTGCAGCAGTATGCGTGGGTGACTGCTGGAGAGTGCCAGCCGGTGGACAATGTGCGTGGGTGACTGCTGGAGTGTGCCAGCCAGTGGATAATGTGCGTGGGTGACTGCAGGACTGTGCCAGCCATGGTGGAGAAGGTGCGTGGGTGACTGCAGGAGCGTGCGTGGGTGACTGCAGAGGTGTGTGTAGGTGGCTGCCGGGGTGTGCGTGAGTGACTGCAGGACTGTGCCAGTCGGTGGACAACGTGCGTGGGTGACTGCAGGAGTGTGGCAGCCAGTGCACAACGTGCGTGGGTGACTGCAGGACTGTGCCAGCCGGTGGACAACGTGTGTGGGTGACAGCAGGAGTGTGCCATCCAGTAGACATTGTGCGTGGGTGACTGCAGGAGCGTGCGTGGGTGACTGCAGGAGCGTGCGTGGG
Source organism: Lymnaea stagnalis (assembly GCA_964033795.1). NCBI lineage: Eukaryota > Metazoa > Mollusca > Gastropoda > Lymnaeidae > Lymnaea > Lymnaea stagnalis. Next base: position 925,463 of record CAXITT010000028.1, on the reverse strand, counting down.
TGACTGCAGGAGCGTGCGTGGGTGACTACAGGAGAGTGCGTGGGTGACTGCAGGAGCATGCGTGGGTAACTGCAGGAGCGTGCGTGGGTCACTGCAGGAGCGTGCGTGGGTCACTGCAATAGCGTGCGTGGGTCACTGCAGGAGCGTGCATTACACGTCCATACAAAAACATGCTTCGTATGCGCGTCTGACTGAATGTGATGGACGGACTAGGAACCTTGACAACCGATAGCTCATTTTTTTCCCCTTAGCCAACGATGACCCGTTTATGCTTACTGAACAACCTGTGAAACATTTGCACTACCTTAACAGCTGAACACCCATTTATGCGTCCTAAACAACTAGTGGCATATTTAGCTCTATACTTCCTTGACAACTTGAAAATACTTTAAATATCACCACGTCTCTGGATGTTGTTGTAGTTTCTAAGAAACTGTTAAATATAATTCTAAGAAGCACTTACTCTTACAGTTGACATCTGAACTGGAAATGTTATTGTTTTATACTAGTGAGAGTGGCAAACACTGAACAACCCATAAAACAAACACTTTCTGTAGTTTAAAAATATCAATGGGAGTCGCTTAGTCACTTCCTTGTTTGGTCACGTGATGAGAGTAAGCCATCACTAGGCTGCTACACACAACAAAAGATACTTCATACGTGCTTCCCCAATGTCATGTTACTAAAAATTTTACCTTTCGAAATATTCTGGAATACAAGCGTTTTTTAAATGAAATCCATAAATGTGACAATAAATATACGTCAGTTATAATTAAAGGAAGAAAGTTATTTCATGAAAAATTTTTGAGCGATATTCGATGGGAACTATCAATACTACCATCGGCAGGCTGTTGTTGAGCTGCGTGCGTGCCCATGACGTCATTTGATTGTTTATTCAATATTGGTGCAGGAGTCATTCCCCTTTGATTATTTTATTGTTAATTTTCATTGGACGAAATGTCGGCATACCCATGACGTCATTTGCGTGTTTATTCAATATTGGTACGGCGAAGGAATATTTTAATAACCGCTTGGAACAAGATTTCATGTGAATAATTAACGAAGGTCCACTTTGTCAAGCCATTGTCTTAAATTTTCTTTATCCTAAAGCGAAAACTTATGCAGACTTATACAGCTGTCCTTAACTTGAGTATTGAACAGCTAAAAGCCGAACATTGCCTAGGCATCTTGAATTACTAGTTGTAGTGTGTATTGGGCTACTGTTGTCAAGCACTAGTGTGTTGTATACAGCCTACCGGAAGTCTTACTCGTTTTTACTCTCATCACGTGACAAATCAATCGACTAAGCGACTCCCATTAAACAAAACTTAAAAACATAGTGATTCCTACAAAAAGTAATGTAGAGCAAATGGGAATGAGGGTGAGGCTAACAAGCTGACATAACATGCATACAAGTAAATGAATTTTTTTTAAAATCCCAATTAGTGCCCCCCCTCCCCCACAAGGCTCGCAACCGCACATTTTTTTCCACGCCCCTGAACTTGTAATCTAATTCTCACCCGCTTTTAAACAGCAGATTAATTTCGCCAACAATTTTAGAAAAAAAAAAACAAAAGAAAATATTATGCTCAAAACGCACTTGCAATATTTTTTTTTAAAGAATCACATTTAGCGCAGCTCTCGGGACTTTCATTTAAACTTCCTAACAAAAACAGGAAAAACTGATTTTTTTTAAAGATAAGATAAGATTATTTTATTGATCCAACAAATGGAAATTTTTAATGATTGTAATGTAAATTTTCAGCACATAAATAATAAAATTTGAACACAAGACATTTATAATAAATTATTTCACTGGTATAAAAACCCCATAACACAAACTTTCAAAAAAAGCCAACTCCACCCTAGGTTTCATCCGAAGAAATCTGCGCCACTTCCCAATTTCCTGCAGACGGAATGCCTATCTCACACTCGTCCGTCCACTACTGGAATATGTTGCGATCATCTGGGATCCACACCTTGAGCAAGACGTGGACACGATGGAGCGAATTCAACGTAGTGCGGTGCGTTTTATTGCTTGCGATTACAAATCCACCACTCCTGGCTTCGTCACTGGCCTCTTAAAAAGATTTGATATTCCTCCCCTTAAAGACAGACGAGAGGGACTCCGCCTGACATTCTTATATAAAGAGATCAGAGGACTGGTGCCGGCCATCCCAGCAGGCACGTACCTCACCCCACAGAAGCCGGGTAGACTGATCAGAGCAAAACGCTCACTGAACACTGACTTCACCACTGACATTCCTATAAACAATTACACCCGAAACAATAGCAAATGCTTCAAAGTGCCTCAGTGCAACACAGTGCAGTATCAACAATCTTTCTTCCCACGCACAATAATAGCATGGAACAACCTGAACGATGCTACTGTGAACTCGACATCAGTCGAAAGCTTCAAGGCTGCCCTGGCATCAGCTAGGAGCTGATAGAATAGCAACATCATACCCCCAACCATTGCCAAAATGCCAGTACATGGATGCAGCAACGAAACATTACCAGAGCCAGAACCAGAAAGAAAAAAACAACACACACACACAAAAACAGCCATTCAGTGAATTCTCTTAGACTCTTAGCCATATCAGGGACTTCTTAGTACTCATTAAGATTTGTGACTTCAGAGGGAGCACGCTGTTAATTCGTACAGATTGAGGAACAAAAGAATTTGTATATCTGTCAGTCCTCGCCCTGGCGGAAAGAATTCGTCCCGAACGGCCCGATCCTAAGTGTCTGTGATGAAGAGGGTGGGATGTATCATTCAAAATGTGTTTAGTTTTACAAAAACATCTTTCTTCAAATAGTTCTTCAAGGGAAGGATGTTTAGTTTGTGTTATGTCCCTAGCTTTCTTGATTAGTCGGTTTATGCGGTGTTTAATATCAGACGTTGAATTCCCACACCAGCAGGTAATATTGAAATTAAGCAGGCTTCCAATTGTTGCACTGTAGAATAAGTTAGCGACTTGTTTGTTTACGCAGAGATTGTACAGTTTTTTGGGGGTTGAGACTGAAAATTTGATAGAATGTTTAATAGCTGGTTTGTCATCGGCAACAAGTCAAAGTGCCATTTTCAGCTTGATAGGTTGACGGGAAGTGGGTTTATTAGCCGTCCGACTATTTTGCCATCCAATCACAAACAAAAGCGAAGTTAATAATAATAATAATAATAATAAGTGGTCTTATATAGCGCGGTACCCCGGCCTAGGGCTGGGCTCACCGCGCTGTACATATATAGCAAAGAGGCATAATCATAATATTAAAATAAAATACATAAATGAAATAAAAACAACATATAAGCAAAACAACACCATAGGTCTATTCATCCACCCACACCAGACATTTTTACAAGGAAACCCATGTACGTTTATCGGTTTATAGGAGGAGAATCAGTCAGGGTAGTATAGTTTAAATAGATGTGTTTTGAGTGCAGTTTTAAAGGCCTGTGTGGTTGTTATATTGCGGATGTGTAGTGGCAAAGAATTCCATTGTTTGGGGGCGCAGAAAGAGGAAGATCGTTCACCATATAATTTAGTGCGTGTCTTGGGAACGGACAGAATACGCGTTAATAATAATAATAAGTGGTCTTATATAGCGCGGTACCCCGGCCTAGGGCTGGGCTCACCGCGCTGTACATATATAGCAAAGAGGCATAATCATAATATTAAAATAAAATACATAAATGAAATAAAAACAACATATAAGCAAAACAACACCATAGGTCTATTCATCCACCCACACCAGACATTTTTACAAGGAAACCCATGTACGTTTATCGGTTTATAGGAGGAGAATCAGTCAGGGTAGTATAGTTTAAATAGATGTGTTTTGAGTGCAGTTTTAAAGGCCTGTGTGGTTGTTATATTGCGGATGTGTAGTGGCAAAGAATTCCATTGTTTGGGGGCGCAGAAAGAGGAAGATCGTTCACCATATAATTTAGTGCGTGTCTTGGGAACGGACAGAATACGCGAGTCTGCGGAGGAGCGAAGTTGTCGAAGGGGTGAATATAACGGATTTTAAAAAAAAAAAATTCACGCTAACGTTATGCTTACACTTACATACAAGAGCAAAAACAATGTAAGCGGTTTAGTTAATTTATTATATTTTTTCTATTATTCTCTATTCTTGCAACAGATTATGATGTCATAAAAACATGTATATAAATTGTTACCTTACCACAACCTATCTAATCAGTATGAAATCAAATGAACCCATCTGAAACAAATCCATGGATAAGGGTCAGCTCAGAAAGTTATATGTGCAAAAACTACATCCTTCAGCATTCACGAGACGACGGAGTAGCTATTTATTCTTCATTAAATGTCTTATAGGCCGATCCTGTAATGGCAGCCTCGGCAACCTTGACTCCCGGTTAGATTTGGCTTTCCGTGTTGCTCTTATTGTCGCAAGGGCTTCGTTTTACGCTTCTTCTACATTTTTGACTCCTTTCATACACTGCTGTTCGCCAGCTGGAACGGTCTTCAGCGATGATCTCCCATTCTTTGATTGCTATGTTGGCTTCACTTGAGTTCCTTTTTGCAAAAGTCATTCAATCGCAGCCACGGTGTTCCAAGTCTTGTCCCTTCTGTCAACTCTCCGTACCGAAGATCCTTTGCAACACGGCCTTCCTCATTCTCCTTACATGGCCTTAACAGCGAAGGCGCCTCTTGCTTAAAGCAGAGAATATGCTACACATTCTTGCACGTTCCGAGACCTCTGTGTTAAGCACCTTGTCCTGCCATCGAATGCGTAAAAGCTGGAAGCTGTCGAGTTTCTGCTCATGTCTGGCATATTACACTTCACTGCCATGTAGGAGCGTACTATGCACACTTGCCTGATAGATTCTTAGTTTTGTAATATCAGTTAGATTGAGATTATTCCACACCCGCTTATTTAATGTGGCCATAGTTGCTGCTGCTTTTGCGATCCTGATGTTCAAGTATTAGTCAAAGGAGAGTGCACTAGTAATATTGGATCCAAGGTATGTGAAATGCTGAACCACCGACAAATTATGGCCCTCAATAGATATTTTTGGAGGGGGCGGTGCTTCTTGCATCATTACATTTTCTGTAGTCTAATTGACAGATCAAACTCTTTATTAAAAGCGTGTGATAGACGATTAACTAGCCGCTGAAGACCTTTTTCTGTGTGCGATGTTAAGGCGGCATCGTCAGAAAAAGGCAGTTCACACATTATTACCTTTTTTATATCTTGGGTCTTTCCACGCAGGTGGGCGATATTGAACAGCCTACCATCAGATCTGGTACGGATGTACACTCCGTCTTCACAGTCCCTGAAGGCAAATTGAAGGAGCATCGAGAAGAAAATGGAGAAAAGCGTTCGTGCAAGTACACAACCCTGTTTTACTCCGCTGCTGACTGGGAATGCCTCGGAGGCCATGCTATTGAAGATTACTGTGCTGTGCATGTGTTTTAGTGAAATGCATGTATGATTGTGAGCAGTCGTGGGGGACAACCTATTCTATGCAAGATACGGAACAATCCACTCCGACTTACCAAGTCAAATGCTTTGGTCAGATCGATGAAAGCAATGTAATATAAAGAGGCGTAAGTTATTCACGACACTTCTCCTGCAAACGGCGTAACGAGAATATCATGTCTATAGTTGAACGCCCACTCCAGAAGCCACACTGGGTCCCTGGGCAGATGCGGTTAGCCAGACTCTGCAATCGTTTAAGGGTGCCACGGGCAAGCGTCTTTAGAACAGAAATCCCTCTCTGGTTATTACAATCACCTCGGTCACCTTTACGTGTGAACAGTGTTGGCATCTCTCATGCCCTGGGGAATGTGACCTACTTCCAAAAAACAGATATAGGAGCTCATTTAAATTTAAGGGCTGAAGTAGTACAGGTTTTCCATTTTTGAGGACTTCTGGGGGAATGTCGTCAATCCCTGGAGCCTTCCCATCAGAAAGATAATCCATTGCTTTTTCGAGCTCCTGCAAAGTTGGATCTTCATCGAGTTCTTCCACTATTGACGAGACGGGAATATGCAGAGCAGTCTCAATGACAACATTGATTGTAGCGTAGAGTTCAAGATAATGCTCAACCCAACGCCGAAGTTGATGGTTTGGGTTTATGAAAACTTGACCTTAAACTTGAAAAGTTAGCAACAAGATGGCTGACACGCAAATTTGTGTGTACCGAAATTGCTAATAAATTTTGATATAAACATATAAATTCAATGCGGGAAGCTAGGGTAAGTCAGTGGGAGTAAACCCAAACTGTAAAATCCAGAGATGGGAGTACCGAAGTTGATCTGACGCTGATACCAATGTCATATCGGTAACTCCTGTGACGCTGTTAAAGCCAAGTTGCATTAACAGTTGTCATTACCTTGGATCCACTTGCTGCGTGGAGAGTGGGGATCTGCTGCATTGGGAAACAACTAATCTCCAGCTAACAGCTGCACTAGTGATGCCACTTCACGAGGAGCAGAGCTTTTCCGTAGAGCAAGGAAAGTAAATAGAAGGAAGACTCGACCACTTTGCTTCGCAACATGGACTGTAAGAAGCATGTGTCCTGGATTTGGCACCGACCTATAACAGATTGACGACTCGAGACAGACTGCTGTTATTGACAGGGAACTTGATGGACTGAACATTGACATTGCCTGCCTTCAAGAGACCCGACTAGCGGATAGTTGTACCGTAAAGGAAGCCAGCTACACATTCTATTGGCAGGGGAAATCCACAGATGAACCTAGGTAGCATGGTGCTGGATTAGTCACTGTATATAATTGTCTCCTAACAACGGGGATGCTTAGGGCATGAATGAGGGCGTCAAGAGGGCATGTATGAGGGCGTCAAGAGGGCATGTATGGGGGCGTCAAGAGGGCATGTATGAGGACGTCAGGAGGGCATTAGGTCCACACACTTCAAAGAACTACATAAATCTATTGATAAATCTCAATCATGAGACCAAAAGGACATTGTCTTTGGTGTCTTTGGTATCCCCCCCCCTCCCCCCGGTTTATAGGAGAATAGACCAGTGTTTATATATGAGTATAATTTACTACAATTCAATTCAGGCATTCTTTAATAAACCTTATAAACTCCACACCATATAGTTTTAGACAAATTCATTCACAGATTCAATTTATTAAGGAAGCTCAATTTCTTTACAAACCCAACACTTCAAGACACCTAAAAACACACAATAAAATATTTTAGAGATCATTTAAACTGATTAAAAAAACAAGAAAACAAAATGTTTATTTGTAATAGTTTATTGTAAGATATTTGTCACAAATTTCCCGAGGCTGTGGCATCAAAGCCATGTCATTTTATAGTTACAGAATAATAAAAATGTTTCTTGACAGTGTAAAAAAAAATTTCCAGGCATAACTCATAGAACACTGTAATGTCTGATACTTGAATCGTATATTTCCGAAACATTAGCAATCTTACCTTTCTGAATGTTTTAAAGAAATATATGATTTTGTGCAGCGTTATGCTTCTGTATTTATTTATAATGTCCATTTCTATGTCTGGTATCATGACCATTGGTCACACAGCCATTGTGTACGATTAACATTCTTTTATTTAAATTCTGCAAGTTTGATTTTAACCACCACATGAACTTACAACATAATGATCACAATAAATACTAGTACATGAATCAAGATTTTAAAAAACTACACAAATTGAAAGACATTTCAGTTATTGCAAGTAAACAATGAATCACTATTTAAATAATTAAAATATTTCAATTTGAAATATAAAAAGAACTACACCATTCAAGAGGAAAGACCTGGTGCTGGAAAAAAATTAGCAAGTTTAAATTTTTTATTCACCACATTAAAAACAGAACTTTGATACAAAATATTAAACTTACTTGTGATTTGCAGAAATATCCATTGATAGATAAAACAAAAATATTTAATATAACAGATGTTTCAATATTGTGACCTTAAGACATCCATGATCTCTGCTTTGGATATGCTGACATCAACAATCATTTATCATCAATTTATGAATTCAAAGATTGAGGTAACTGGACGCAAGTGAACAATGAATCACTTTTTAAATAATTAAAATATTTCAATTTGAAATATAAAAAGAACTACGCCATTCAAGAGGAAAGACCTGGTGCTGGAAAAAAATTAGCAAGTTTAAATTTTTTATTCACCACATTAAAAACAGAACATTGATACAAAATATTAAACTTACTTGTGATTTGCAGAAATATCCATTGATAGATAAAACAAATATATTTAATATAACAGATGTTTCAGTATTGTAACCTAAAGACATCCATGATCTCTGCTTTGGATACGCGGACATCAACAATCATTTATCATCAATTTATGAGTTCAAAGATTGACGTAACTGGACAAAATATCATTATTATCTTTAAGTAGCTCACTGGCAATGTTACTTTTGATTGACAAGAAGCCTGACCAAGATAAAGGTGTAAGCCCATTGGCTTTTTTTTTCTGTTATATCTTCTGTCTTTAAACTGAGAGAAACACAAATGATTGAACAATGAATGGGTCTATAGAGTTCCCTGAGACTGGACTGTGCAGGTAAATAACATGCTTTGTAATAATGAAGATATATTTCAGAATTCCTCCAGAAGTAAAAAAGCAATAAATAACTTTGAGTTCTGTATCAAGGTGCACTTGCTAGTTTCTCTAGATAAGCATCCAAATAGCCAAGGGCAGGCCAGTAATCAGATGTGATCTCCACCACTGTGTCTGTTGTACGGTCCCTGACCATCAACAAAATGTGAAACCGAGGTGGCAAAAAGAAAATGTAGCGGTCAGAGCCATATTCATCATCCCCACCAGACTCTGGGCCTGTGAGAAGCACAGAATAGAGTTAGCATATTGAAAGTTCAGTTAGTTTTGTAGAAGGAATTAAGTGCGTTGTAAAGAGTCCTCTAGTATTACAGTGGTTGCCATCACCACTCAAGTGCAGGGTGGCAGCTTTATTCAAATTCAAGGGAAGGAAAACAAAAATAGATTTAAGACACTCACAAATTAAAAGATTATAAAGGAAGATCCTGAATGGAGTTATATGTTGTCTTGTATTGACATATAATTAAATAAATACTTACCACTGAACACCAGGGCATTTCTCCAAGTCTCCATTAGAAAGTGACGAGAGCACTTGAGGATTTTAACCGACTCAACTCCCTGGCTGAAAAAAGTGGATTAAATATGTTCAATAATTGAGAAACATGATTTTGTATTTGTAAGGACACAAACCATGACTACAACTTCAAAATATTTGTATCAACATTTTGATTTCTATTTCTGGTTAAATGAAATAGCTTCTAACAAGCAAATGCTCATGAAAGATAGGAGCAAAATGAAATAAGGCAATTAATCATGCGTTGATATAAATTAAAAAATAAAATAGTGAGTTGGGTTATAAAAGCAGAGAATGGCACCTACTTTTTATCAGTGGATTTAGTGGAAAAGTTTTCCCAATGCTTTTTGAAAAAAATCTGCTTGTCTTGAATGTTGAACTTTTGCCATGGAAATGGCAGCAGGAAGTCTTCAGGGTCAAATTTAATGGGGCTGAGCTCACATTCATAAGTTGTTTTATCATAACCAAATACAGCCCTGGGATGCAGTAAATACACAATTATAAACAAATCACAAGGAAACTTTGAAAAAATTACAGTCACTACAGTACTTGAAAACATTCAACTAATAAAATAAAATATAAATTAAATATTTTTTTAAAGCTATCATTAGTTTATCAGCTGATATATCCTCATGTGTTTTTAGGTTAGATGTTCCATAATCCTTATACATAATATAAAAAATTGGAATGCTAATATTTCTTATGTGCCAAATAATCTTTACCTACAAATGTACAACTTACCTGGCACCAACAGAAACTGGTAAAGGTACTTTAGGGATCACCTTATAAGAAACAGCATAAGCAACTGCAAAATATATATTATAAAATAAATATTATTTTAGTGGCTAAACTCACTAAAGTCATTTCATTCCAAAATAACTATGTTTAATGACATTGAAATGGTTAATGTTAACAATGTGCTTTTAGAATTTTCTTTAAATGCAGGAATACATAAGAAAAATAATATAAAATTTCAAAAAGAAAATTCTTGTTATTCAATATTAGATCAAATCTTGCTTTGCAACAACTGACCTAAGTTATAATCTAATTACTTTTTGTTCTTGTTGATGTTAATTAAACTCACAGTGATCATAATTTATATACGGGGGATTACCAAAAAAATACTTATTACCTGATCTATTCATATGAGGCAGGTACACATCTGAAATAGGGGTTTTTTTTTTGTAACATTTAAAATATTTGATCAATCTTAATCTTATCTACTGAATATCATATAAGGATAATTTTACAGCCAAAACATCAATTTATAATGAGAATGTTAAGTTTCAGGACATTGGTTTTATATAATGAATAAATGAGGTTTGCATTTAATTAAATAAATATAATAAATAAATGTATTTCACCTTGGCTAAAACTTAGACTGTTCTCATCACTGACAAGAAATGAGACAGCCACAACATGGTCCATGTCACTTTCTTTTACCTGGAGATATCATCTTAATTTAGTTTAAGAAATCCCTATCCTAAAACTCTTCAGCATTTTGTAAAAGCCATGAGTGTTAAAACATTGGCATACGGCTAACATAACCATTGCTAGCTGCATTAGTTTTTAATAGTAGCAAAATAGAGAAACATATAAAAAAATATTTCAGTTTGGTATAATGAACAATAAACTATTTGAGCAGCAATAAGTAATCCGTGGAATGAATGGGAATTTAATTTATCAATTTAAATAAGATACTGAGTTAACTTACAAGATTTGCTTTAATGTTACACTTTAGTGTTGATCTTAAATATGAGAGCTGCTCCCAATAGTCCTCTAGGCCATCTTGAAAGGAGAAAGCATGTTTCAGATATTAAGAAAAAATTTACATTATGCAGATTAAAATATGTAACATCTGTTAGAAATTGCATAATTTAAATTGTTCAACTAATCAGCATTTAAAATAATAAAGATGGTCAGTGTGCAAGGCAACGTATTTCTGATCATTATCCAAACAAAACTTTGAAGATCCTCTGTTCAAAAATGTCTCTGATTAAGCTTTTTTCTGGACATACAAATTGTTATCCACATAATTTCAAATCAGAAATACTACATAAATATTTATTGATTGTACTCTGAACTCTCTCCTTTCTCATTTAATAAGAAGAGAAATTTAGAAGGAAAAAAAATACAAAATTTTCCATAAACATGTAAAAATTTAGCTTAATAAACATAATTTGTTGATTTATTCCTTTACCCACTTCTTTCAGTCATTTTAGAGAATTAAAAGAATGTAAATAATGCATAAATTAAACATTAACTCCATTCACATAATAAAACATTGTGTCTACTTCTAAGAGAACCCATTTTCAACTTGTCTTGTTTTCATGGTTATGTTGTTCCTAAGTGAGAGTTAAGCCAATGCTGACTTCTCTTCAACTATAAACACCGAAATGACACTTTAATCTGTATATCCTTCTTTAAATGACAGACTGTGGTATAAAATGAAGTAGTCACTGAACATTACCTGTGACAGGCAGAGGAAAATCAAAATCCATCTTGTCATGAGTCAATTCATACTCAACGTCTATGGAATCTCTGTAAAATTAATATAAATTAAATACCAAATAGGAGTAGGAGTTTCTTCTTTCATCAAGACAGTCTAATGATGTCATACCATTATAGTTTGAGAACATATGATTCTATTGGTGTATTATTGCACCACAAACAATTATTTAAAATATAAAAATACCACATTATAATCCTTATTTTACCTGGTCCAGGTGATGGGTGGTAAATCTAAAACAACAATTTCAGCAGGTGCAGTCTGGATGACAGATCCTACACAGAGAATAAAGGCAACACAAACTTAATCAAATGTGCTAAGAGGCATTCTTACTTAATCAATTTGCTATCATTTATTATTTATATAACTGGAACTCAAATTTAGCTGTAGTTTAAATCTAAAACTGATAACAAGAAAATTGCCATCCTGTATCAAGAAATAATAATAATTTTGTTTACATCTTTGGGTGTATAATATTACCAGACTTGACTATTATAAAGGCAATATTTAGGAATCAATGTCAACATTTTCCCGTACTTGGATAATAATCACAGAAACATTTAACAGAACCATTTTTAGACTAGAAAGCTTTAGACTTACCAGGGAAAAAATCAGCAATATTCTCCCCCAAACGCAATCCCTCAAATAAAGCCGCTCCAATGGTTTCTTTCGCCTGTTCAAAATTTAGAAAAGAGAAATGAGAAAAAAAAATTATTTTACTAACAATTGTAAAAAAAAAAATATCATAAATCTTTAAAATTCAACATTCAAAAATAGTTTTAAGCAAATTGTAAACTTAAAAAGCAAACATAAAAACAACCCCCTGGCTCTCCTGCCTTTGGTATTTTTGTACTAACCTTGGCATCACTATTCAAGGTTAACAAAGCATAGTAAAACCTGGCATGATCCATGATGTCAGAATCACCAAAAGTGTTCATCATAACAAAAAGTAGGTCACCCATTGCTGTGAGAACAAATACATTTTCAAGAGCTTTTACTGAATTATGTCAAAAATAAATAAGACATTCATTAGCTGAGGCAAACATGCAACATAAAATATTGTTAACAAGTTGCTAGCGACTAAATCTCATAGATTAATATATTGAAAGAAAAAAATTATAGCTCTCAAAACTAAGGATGGAAGATGAAAGGAATATGTGGGTCATTTTAATTAGGAGATAAAAAAAAAATTATATATTGACCAGTACAATAAAATCGATTGAAGTCAAAATATTGATCCACATATATGTATGTGAGGGAACTAATGATTTTACAAACTACATAAGAAGACGATTTGAACATATTAAGATGACTTACGTGAATACAAGATGTCTGTGTGGTGGTGTAACATCATTGTCCTACAGATGCTCAACACCAGACAGCCCAATGCCCAGTCATCTAAGTCCTTAACCTTCGCCTCCTCCACCAGCTCTAACAATCTCCTCAATGGTTTCTTGAAATTAAAATAGTTTCCTTGTCAGCCCATAAATGAATCACAATAATACTTGTTGCAGACCTTTAATTTCATACAATTTTTTTAAAAACATTTTTATCTTGTGAGTACACAAATGAACACTAAGGTTTATCATTTGACCAAACATAGAAATTTAGAGATAGTGGATAAAATAAAATTGTTAAAATATACAAATTAAAGCAAGACCAATAATTAATTATACAGTTAAATGTTTAAGGGAGTTTTCTAGTTTTACTATGTTTCTTGACATTTGTCTAACTTGAGTTTACTGAATATGAAAATATTTTAATTTCTTTTAAATTTCTCTCTTTTACTATGTCTCTTTTTAAATCAATTAGAAGCAAGTTTCATTATAATTCAATTGAAATTTATGAAGTAATAATAGCAAATATACATTATTCATCTCCATGATAATAGAGATGAGGGTGACACATGAATGTCATCAACATTACAAATATTAACCATAAGGCTTAGTTTTTTTTCACATGAATACCATCAACATTACAAATATTAACCATAAGGCTTAGTTTTTTTCAAAGTGTTTAATTAATCGTTTTACACCCCAGTGTAAATATGATTTGTATTTGGTTTGTTACATAACCTTACAAGTAGTTTATGTATTTCTGTATCTAAATCAGAGGTCCTCAAACTACAGCCAGCGGGCCAGATACCCAAAAATATTAACTGGACATTAATCATCTCATAAGTGAAAATCAAGCCACCACTTTTCATAGAAATAATATAGGAATGTGTTTTGTGGTAAAAATAAGATATAAGCAATGTGCTTAGGAATTCATTCAATTTTTTTAAAGCAACAGTGTCTGAGAGGCAGTGAACGCCTCGTGGAAAAAATGACATTTATTTGAATATTTACAACATTTTAAAATACCTCAGAGATGGTAATTTAAGACTGAATAAAGAGATATACTGACTTGTTGCATCATGGACTTATCTTGTGCTGACAGCACCAACAACTGAAGATAACTTTGGTAATTTCCTAATAGTGTGTTGATAGGCAGGGAGAGAACTGTGTCATGGAGGAGACTCAGAATTTCCTTGTGAAGCTCACTGAAAATTAATTTCTTATCATTTATATTATTCATATGTGTGATAAAAAGAACAGAACAGGGAACATAGACACATCAGTGAAGATTCACCAGCCTTTAAAATAATTTAAACATAATCTCTTCAACTCAATTAAAAATATTGTACCATTTACTGTTTTTATATAAGACAAGATAGTCCTTATATTGAACTGATAAGTTCAAATATAATATAATGTAATGCAAAGCAATAAATACTTACGAATGAGGTTGGTGTGATTTAACCGCTCGTAAGAAATCCACAATCATAGGGATTCGATGAGGAAAGTTTTGAAAAAGTTTCTTTGTGATTCTAAAATTGTTGTAAAAAAGTTTTTTTTAAATTTTGCATGTTTAATGATGAGATCAGTGATTCTTAACCTTTTTGGAGGTCCCGAACCCCACCAGTTTCAAATGCGCATTCATCGAACCCTTCTTATCAGGAACAATAAAATATGATTTTTTTTTCTGATTTTTTTTGGACCTCCACCGAACCCCTGAGACTGACTCACCGAACCCTTGGGGTTTGATCGAACCCAGGTTAAGAAACATTGCTTTAGATGAAGGGCATAAATTTAATAACAGCAGGATATAAAAGTACTTTTAAAATATTATTAGGATAACAATCTATCAGAAAAAAAATTTGAAGATAAGTTGATGAAACAAATATATACTTAAATACTTCATACTTTGATTTGCTTTGAAAACTGTGTACCCTAAGTTAGACCCAGAGTAAAATGCAATCCATTACAGTATCAATATTTTAATAGGAAAATTAATTGTTTAATTATTGTATGGATTAAAATTTATCTAATTACAAAAGTGAGCCATGGTGAAGTTAGCATAATGATTAATTTAAATTTATCATCTAAGGCAAACATTTTCACCTCAAAATATGATTATGTACTGTCTCTGAATTTCTTCCAGTAACATGCAAGTACAAAATATGAAACAAGGCCCTTGAGACACGAGCACCACCTGTTGTCTCAGCCAGTTGGGTTAGGTAGTGAAAGTCTCGTGAGAGATCTATTTTGAAAAATCAGGAGAATATATGAATATTTAAAGTATTTAAAGTAGAGCATCGCTTATCTGAATTAATTGGCACCAGGGTGTTTAGCATTGACCTGTTTTGGATAGCTGTATACTCCCATAGAAAGGTTGTGTTAAAGCAGTCAGTGCACAGAAAAATATTATTTTACCTTATACTTATGCACATATGGTTTCTTATTTTACAGCATAAATTGTACAAGAATAATCAATGATTTATCAAGATAAGGCGATAATTTTTTTAAAATGGGAAGGTCATTTCCATACTCAAATCTTTGCAGGTGTGTATCCTATGATATATTTCAATTAACAAGTTTGCAGATCAAATTATCTGAGTCTGGTCACTGCATATAACCAGTGCCAGATTAAGACATGGAGCCCCTTGGCAGTCAAAATTTTGGGCCACCTCCCTCTTGAAAAATTGTATTTTGGTGTACAAGCAGCAGTAGCAATGCTAGGATTGCTGCGGCCCGATGTGGATCAAGCTTTTTATTTTCACCTATCAATGAGAAAATCTCATCAGCTGGCAGAAAATGCAGCCCCTCATAACAAAGAAAAAAAGTGCCCCCTGAGGTGCCCCCCCCCTCCACAACCCCATTACTACACCCCTGCATATCAGTTACCAGTATTCTGAATTTAAATAAAAACTTTGTTATATATGATGGCCATGAAAAGTAAAAGCGGCATATTTTATTTCAATTACTCTTTTTCTTCTCCCCTTCTACAAATTGCTTTGAATAGATATTTAGACTTCTTACATCAATTAAAAGATGAGGATTCTTTGTGCCTAGACAAGTGCCTCCCTTTAATTTAATCAGGCAGTGATTATACCATACATATCTAGATTTTACTTGGATTGTTCGAAGGGGGTCGAAATAGTTGTATGCCAATGCTAAATGTCATGTACGATAATAATAATAATTTTAAAATCAACAGTTTACCGTCATATTATTATATATTTTATTCAATGAAATAATATTAGTAGTTTTCTGTGTTTCTGTATTTTAGTTGAATATTTTTTACTCAAAATGTACATCAGTTTGTAAACATTTTTAGATAATTCGTCACTTGTACCACCTTGATACTCAGGACTGACACAATGGCTGATGAGTCCCAGTTTGCAAGTGTGTAAGTCTAGTGGATCAAATACTACAGGCAGCATGTCTCTCATCATGACATCAGCAACAGATTTAGTTTGTTCCTGAAATGTAACAATACAACTGAATACAATATAACAAACAGTGTGTATGAATAATATTAATTTTTTTAAAACTCAAATAACATAAAAATCTACAAATCCTAATCCTTATGAGACTCATGATTCAATCAATGATTCAATGAATATTGATCACATCAATATGTGTGATCAAAAAGCTAAAAAATTGCACTCCTGTTGTGAAGGAGTGACCAAACTTATTTCATAAGTATTTGAGGCAGCTAATGAGAAGGATTTTATCAAATTTAGAATCATAAATTGAATACAGCACATTTAATGGGCAAATGAAAATTGTAATTGGTGAATAAAGAAAGATGTGAAAAATTTGTATGAAAATTTCTTACGTCCTGAAGATATGATAAAATCAGCTGGCAAATGATTAGACGAGTATATGGTCCAATGGTGGGAAGATTGACACATTCCAAGGCACGTTTTAATACAAGTCTTTCTTCACTAGTTGAGAGAATAGAGCCTCTAAATTCTTTCTGGGAGAGAAACAACACTTCTATTAAAAAAATACTATACAAAATATAAAATCTGATTTCAAACACTTTTTTTTCTGTTGTAAACAGCAGAATAATAGATTAATATTTTATATAGCATTTCTATATCAAATTAAAACATCTAAGTTCATTACAATAAAAAAGAAACAACATGCAAAAGACAGACCTGTTAAATTTCTAAAATTGTACAATATCATCTCAAAATAATATAAAAAGTGTTGGACTGCAATAAAGCTTTAAAATATATTAATAAGACACGAACAAATTGTGTCAATAGAACAATATGAGTTAGCTTTAATAATAATTGTACATTATACAGAATTAAACGTTTCGGCACATGCCTTCATCAGTACAAACAAACACAACACATTTAAATAAGTATAAATTAAATTTACATAATGTCAATATATATATCCTACCTAAAACAGAAAAAATATTTTAAAAAAATATAGGAGAGGGCGCTTAAACCTGACAAAAACAAAGTAAAGAGATGTAGAAAGGAAGTGATTCAAACATAATTGGAAAAACCAAACAGGAAAAAGACATGGCAGCTAAGTAAAACTATGGATTTGGTTCAATCCATATGGAGACAACGTACCAAATCTAGTTATTAATTTGTTCTCCATATAGATTCTATCTGCAGTGTTACTAGTATAGAGTATACCAGTAACTACAATATCTGAGATACCATTATGGTTAGGGCTATTGAAATGTTTGGAGACCGGACAGAGAGCGTGTTTATTTATGTTATAGAGGTGCTCTCTGAAACGGTCCCCAAGGCGACGACCTGTCTCTCCTATGTATAGTTTACCGCACTTTTTGCAAATGATGGTGTAAATCACGTTGCGACTTGTGCAGGTAAAGCCATCTTTTATTCTGAATACTCCCAGAGGGAAAGTGATCGTATCAGTTTCGATCACATAGGGACATGAGTTGCAACGGCTACGGTTGCAACATTTTGTGCCTTTATATGCTTTAATAGCAGGGAGGTGGCTTCTAACTAGCATGTCCCTAAGGCTCTTGTCCCGCCGGAAAGCGAAAAGAGGAGGTTTTCTAAAAATCGCATTTGTGACAGGGTCCGCCATAAGAATGGAGCGGTTTTTAAGAACCAGAGAGCGAGCTTTTAGGTTGTGGGGATGAAAAGTTAAGATAAATTTAGACCTATCGCTAGTGTCAGAATGAGTAGCTTTAAAAGAAGCCTGTCTAGTCATACCTTTAACTCGAGTGACAGCTGCTTTTAAAATTTCTTCGGGGTATAATCTGCGTCGGAAAAAATCCAACATTTCAGACATTCTTTCTCCAAAATCTTCTTCATTACTACATAGTCTTCTGAGTCTCAGCAACTGAGAAAATGGGATGGAGTTTTTACACCATTGAGGGTGGGATGATGAATATAACAAGAAGCTATGACTGTCTGTTTGTTTATAAAAAATGGACGTAGATATTTTGTTCTCATGAAGGTTAATTCGTAAGTCCAAAAAATTGATGGTGCTTTTATGGATCATTGAAGTGAATTTAATTGTTGGATGAAAATTTCCAATGAAGTAAATAAAACTTTCTAGTTCTGTTATGTCCATATTAGTAATCCCTATACAATCATCAATGTATCTTCTGTAGTATTCTGGGAAAGGACCTTGGTAGTGTTCTCTCCAAAGATGTTCTACATCTCTTTACTTTGTTTTTGTCAGGTTTAAGCGCCCTCTCCTATATTTTTTTTAAATATTTTTTCTGTTTTAGGTAGGATATATATATTGACATTATGTAAATTTAATTTATACTTATTTAAATGTGTTGTGTTTGTTTGTACTGATGAAGGCATGTGCCGAAACGTTTAATTCTGTATAATGTACAATTATTATTAAAGCTAACTCATATTGTTCTATTGACACAATTTGTTCGTGTCTTATTAATACAAAATAATATAATGCAGTATCTTAATAGTAAATAAGTATACATGCAGTATATATAATGTATACAAGAACTACTCGCATCGCGAGTCTATTGGGATCGAGTTAAGCTGGCGTCAAAAAAAGGTAACTTCAAAAAGTAGATGACTGACGATTATATTGCAATCTGAAGTCACTTTGTTTTGCAGACGTGTATTTGCTATAGATATTACCTTATATTGAGTGAACGCACAGACCGAACAAAATAACTATATTACAGAATTACATCATACAGCAGGAAAGAAAAAAAAGCAAGGATTGACTAAAATGGTCACTAAGACGAATACGGTAATTCCTATATCAAAACCACTGCCTTCCTCTCTCGGGGTAAATGTAATATATGGCCCCTAACAAATCAATTTCTCGATCCATTCACTGCTGGATGTAGAAAGTAGGTTAAAACTAATAACCCAAAATGTACCGTTTAATTTTTTTTTTTATTGGAAAATCCCCCAAAATGTATATATAATCAGCCCAGTTTCTTAAAATCGTAGTTGTGACAGGTCTTTGCATACTGTCTTTAAAAATGCCTCAAAATCATACATTGTATGCTAGAACCGTAAGAGTTGCCCTTAAGCGATTGCAGAGCCTTGCGAACCGCATCTACCCAGAGTCCCAGTGTGGTTTCAGGAGTGGGCGCTCAACAATAGACATGATATTTTCGCTACGCCAAATGCAGGAGAAATGTCGCAAACAGCATATGCCTCTTTATATTGCCTTCATAGACCTGACCAAGGCATTTGACTTGGTAAGTCGTAGTGGCCTTTTCAGTATCCTGCAAAGAATAGGTTGTCCCCCACGACTGCTCACAATAATACAGTCATTTCACAAAAACATGCACAGCACAGTAACTTTCAATGGCACTGTCTCTGAGTTATTTCCAGTTAGCAGTGGAGTAAAACAGGGTTGTGTACTGGCACCAACGCTCTTTTCAATTTTCTTTTCGATGCTCCTTCAATTAGCTTTCAGTGACTGTGAAGATGGAGTGTACGTCCACACAAGATCTGATGGAAGACTGTTCAATATCGCCCGCCTTCGTGCACAGACCAAAGTAAAAAAGGTGCTGATTCGTGAACTGCTGTTTGCTGACGATGCCGCCTTAACATCTCACACAGAAGAAGGTCTGCAGGGGCTGGTTAATCGCCTATCACATCCTTGTAAGGAGTTTGGTCTTTCGATTAGTCTACAGAAAACTCAGGTAATGATGCAAGAAGCACCGTCACCTCCAACCATATCTATTGAGGGTCATAATCTTTCGGTTGTTGATCATTTCATATACCTGGGATCCAATATTTCTAGTTCTCTCTCCTTTGATGAAGAGATCAATATCAGGATTGCAAAAGCAACAGCAACTATGGCTAAACTGAATAAGCGGGTGTGGAATAATCTCAATCTAACTGATAAAACAAAAATTAGTGTCTATCAGGCATGCGTGCTTAGTACGCTCCTATATGGTAGCGAAGTGTGGACCACATACACCAGTCAGGAGCGGAAACTCAACAGCTTCCATCAAAGATGTCTGCGTCACATTTTGCGCATTCGTCGGCAGGACAGGGTGCCTAACGTGGAGGTCTTGGAACGTGCACACATGTTTAACATATTCTCCTTTCTTATCAAGAGACGCCTTCGCTGGTTAGGTCATGTACGGAGAATGGAGGAAGGACATATCCCAAGGATTCTGCTGTATGGAGAGTTGGCAGAGGGGACAAGACATATTGGACGACCGCGCCTGAGATTTATTGACGTTTGCAAACGAAGCATGAGGGAAGTCAATATTGAAATAAATGAATGGGAGACCATTGCCGAACATCGCTCCAACTGGCGTACAGCAGTGCTTGGAGGAGTGAGAAAGGCAGAAGTTACTCGAAACGAGGCCCTCGAATCAAAAAGAACAATTCGAAAATCAAGAATTTACCGGGTTTCAACATTCTCATGTGAGAGATGCGGCCGTGATTGCCATTCAAGGATTGGGCTAGTGAGCCACTCGTCAAAGTGTAGAACTATATAGCTACTCCATCGTCTCGCGTTGACGGAAGGATGCCATATATATTATTCCTTTTTATAAACAACACACTCTATCCTTAGTATTAGCCCACCACTAAAAAAAAAAAAAAACATAACTTTTTAAAAATGAATAGTGTAGAACTATATAGCTACTCCATCGTCTCGCGTTGACGGAAGGATGCCATATATATTATTCCTTTTTATAAACAACACACTCTATCCTTAGTATTGGCCCACCACTAAAAAAAAAAAAAAGACATGACTTTTTAAAAATGAAGCTACTTACCTGTATATGCAACATCAAATAAATTATCATTGGATCCATCGATGACAAAAACTGCAGCATCAGAGGCTTAAATATCTGTGATATGTATAGCAAGGTCAACATTAGCTATTAAAAAAAACCCAGAAGACCACAAAAACGTAGGTAAATAAAATAATACACATGGATAATGAACAGTAATAAGATCGATGATTACAAATTTATCAATTAGGAAGAGAAGAACCAATACATTTTCATTCATTCAAGAAATGATGTAAGTAGGAGAATAAAGGGGGGGGGGGGGGGGTCAAGACATTAATTTGTAGTTTAAATAAAGTTTCATAAAAGGCCACTAATTATTTGAAAAATTCTATTAAATTATAAATGACCAAAGCACTTACTGTGGGAGGTATGTCTTGAACAGTTTTGATGATCTTGGCAATGGAGCAGGTCACTGTTGTCAGTCCAGGAGGTGTTAACAATAACATATTGTCCATAATATGGGACACAGCAGGCAAAATGTCTTTTCCTTCTCTTGGTGTTCCAGTCATTGCAGCAAGCTTGGATTTTAGGATAGCAATAATTTAATTTGATTAAGAACATCAGGTTATAACTGTAGTAGATGAATACAAGTCATAGAATTTCACTAACACCATGAATATAAGACAAAGAATTTCAGTAATACTGTATGAACACAAGTCATAGAATTTCACTAATACTGTATGAACACATGTCATAGAATTTCACTAATACTGTAATAACCAACATACACTGTTAAATTACAATTTTTAATTCAAAAGCAAAGGTTGTTAATTTTAAAAAAAAAATTAAATAATTTTATTTTGGTTTTAAAAAAAATTACATAAAACTTGTGCACCTTTTTATCCATTTGTTCTCCTACCCGGGTCTGTTCAGATATTTCCATTCTGTAGAAAAATAATAGAAAATAATTTAATTTACTAGTGTTTAATAATATTTGTAAACAATTAACATTTTAAAATAAAACTGGATTTTTATTAAAAATAGACTATACAGCAATTCCAGTTGCAGATCAAAGGAAACAGAGGAAAAATTTTTAACATTAATATCAGCAAATAATGCACACCAATGTTTAGGCAAATATAAAAGAGTTACATAATGCACAATAATTTAATTTACACAAATATATACAAATGTTTGATATAGCACGTAAAATTACATGATAAAATTACTAATAATTTTTTTAACAAAATATACTGCATAATAATATAGATCAGGGGTCTCCAAACTACGGCCCGTTGGCCACATGCGGCCCGCGAGGCCCTCTCATGCTGAGACATTTTTGTCTTCGGAAAATATTACGGAAATTTACATGTATCCTGAGAAGATCAGATGCCGCTTACGTGGACGTTATGTTTTTACCGCATTAAAATAGAGGCGCGTAGTAGTGCGTTATGTCTTCTAACCGATCATGACTTGGCAAAACCTTATTCGCTGCTTAGTTTTTCTACTTCTGTTCACAGTCAATGAGACAATAAAAGGCCATATAGTGGCGGAGCTTTGCCCGCCATGTTGCAGACATGGGTGAAAACATTGTGACTCGAATAGCGAAAAATGCAAGATAGTTTCGCCAATTTTTAATTGCAATGGATGAATCGCTGGGCGGCTGTTCCACCGCTCAACTGCTTTTGTTCGTTAGAGGTGTGGATGAAGACATGAAACTAACACAAGAGCTGGCTTCCCGACATAGCATGGACGACACTGTTACCGGAGAAGATATATCAATGAGTTGAAAAAAACATTTGCTGATCATAACTTGGACCGGACTAACCTCAGTTGCCTGACTGTTGATGGAGGAAAGAACATGAGTGGCATAAAGAGAGGCTTGTTTTGACAAGTGAAGCAGATGTGTAAAGAGAAAACCATTCCTGCAACCAATGTTCCTGCACTGTATTAATCAGCAGAAAGCTTTGTGTGCAAAATATGTGGACATTAGCAGCTTACTGAATCCTGTGCTGACGAGGGTTAATTTAATAAGGTCACATGGGCTCAACCATAGACACTTCAGAGACATGTTAAAAGATACAGACACAGAATCGCAAGATATACCATATTACACAGTAGTAAGATGGCTAAGTCGTGAGAAAGTTCTGAGCAGAGACTTTAAGTAAGCCATTAGTGTCTGATGAAGAGTGGTTATGGAAATCGGTCTTTGCTGCAGACATAACTAGTCATTTAAATTTTCTGAACCTAAAACTACAAGGAGAGGAAAATCTAGTTTCTGATCTATACACCCACCTAAAGGCCTTCAGATCCAATTTCGTCTTGTTTTTTGGAACAAGTACAGGCCAAAAACTTGACACACTTTCAATAGGGGACGGTCTTAATGGCTGAAGCAACAGCGGAGTTCCCCACGTCATTTGTATGCGATATCATCAAAGATCGCCAGCTGCAGTGTAAGCAGTGGTTTTCTGACTTTGATTCAAGGCAGAAGAAGTGAAACTTTTTCAAAACCTATTTGAAGCAGATGTGGCCAGTCGCCGAGATGAACTGCACCTGGAGGTCATTGAGTTGCAAGCAAATGACCTCCTTAGGGACAAGTTAAAATTAAAAGAACGGACCGGTGGGTTTTTAACTACTTTTCGCCCAAGGAAGACTTTCCTAATGTCAAAACTTTTGCATCAATGTACCTTTCAAAAATTTGGAACAACAAGGCTGTGTGAACAAACATTTTCAAGAACGAAATAAGTGAAGAACAATTTGAGAAAAAATTTGTCAGATGATCATCTCAGGTCAGTCTTGATGTTAAGGATATCAAATCTAAATCCAGAAATGTCTGCTAATCACTGCTATTTTGGCATCCAGGAAACTATTTCACCATTCCCACTAATACAGGTGTTCATGTGTCGTGTATCGATGTGTTATTGAATAATAACTGAATGAAATAATAATACATAAATGATTTAAAACAACATCCATGTTTTGATTCTTTTTTATTTGGACCTCGAGTGTGTATTCGGCCCCCGAGCTGCTGTTTGATAGTTAATACTGCCCTTGGGCTGAAAAGTTTGGAGACCCCTGATATAGATGAATTATAATTTAAAAGACAATATAATATGCAATCTAAAGCAAATATAAATGCTGTTGGTAGTGATATTAACACATTCACATTTGAACTTACGGATCAGGATTGCTGATGATTGATATAAGCAAATGCATGTAGTCTTGACAAATATCAGTTTTTTCATCCTTCATAAGCTTGGCTAAAACATCTCTCCACCTCCATAACAAGCCCTATTGATTATCAGTTAACTTGATATAACCTACCAAGGTTTTTTAAACTATTTACTTCAATTAAAATTATTTATTAATGATAACAAATATGTTCATGCTTTTAGTAGTTACTTGTCATATTTTTATGCTGTTTCATACTGAATTTACACATAAAAATTTTTCTCTAAGAAAAGATGATACAGTTAACAAGATTCTAACAAATAAATGGCTATCACAATTTATTTTTAATGCACTAAAAATTGATAAACACAAAGCTGTATGCTCACTGGTTTCCACATGACTAACTGGGCAAGGCATTGACAACAGCAAGCCCTTAACCTTCTGGTGGAAACATTGTTAATCTTTGTCACAAGTGCTGTCAGCTGATTCACAAAATTTGTGCAGAGTTCAGAATGCTGAAAATAAGACAGATAATAAAATTTTAGTTAGAGAAAATGATCAAAACTTTCCAACTGTTATTGTACAAACCTTTGCAACAATCAAGATAAAATATCACTCTTTAATTAAAGAGTCAGAACATATAAATATAATATTTTGAGATGTCTACTCCATTTTTTCAAAATAGCCTCCTGTGAGTCTTAACGTTTACTTTAATGTGTACAATTGTTATTGCTGTTTGTTAACACAGTATTGAAAATAAAACACCAAAAAGCAGTATGAGCATAATACGTTTTTCTCTTGTCTACTAATACATACATTTTGTAACTTGATTAAATAAACTATTTTGTAACTAAGTAAAGCTAATAATTAAGCATCTAAAAACTAAATACAAAATATACAAAATATATGTTCTGCTTTAAAGTAGCCTACCATCAACTCTTCATTGGAAACAAAAACTGTGGTGACAGTGATCAGGAGCTGAGTGGCTATTGCAAAAGAAGATGAACTGGTAACAAGCCCTTGAAATATAGCCACCAATGCAGTCACAACCTGATCAATGCTAGATTAGTAAAAAAAAAAATGTTTTTAATTTTTGCCACTTAACTACATAATTAGAAAAAATAGAGAATTAACAACGTTACTATCATTGAAGATTTCTGTATAACATCTATAAAAAAAACTTGTTTAAAATTGTCATTTAATTTTAGTCTCTTTAAAAAAAACATCTTTTGAAATATGGTATAAATGATGGCTTTAAGAAAATATTACATTATTATCAGTGTTGCCTGCTCCACCACATCCTTCAATTGGGATTGATCCATGGCTTTAGGCCTCCATGTGCGAACCCCCAGCTGGTGTAAGTCCTTCTCTAAATTGTCAATCCATCTCAGTCTTGGTCAACAAGTGAGCTGTCTGCCCCTAGGTTTCTGCC
Organism: Lymnaea stagnalis; assembly: GCA_964033795.1. NCBI lineage: Eukaryota > Metazoa > Mollusca > Gastropoda > Lymnaeidae > Lymnaea > Lymnaea stagnalis. The sequence goes on along the minus strand of CAXITT010000028.1, from coordinate 899,709 downwards.
TGTAGAACACTTTTGCTGCTCTACAATCCGGTATCCTCTCAATGTGTCCTGTCCAGCGTTGTCAGCCCTTTTTTACTGTTACGACTATGGATGAGTCTTTGTACAATTGATATATCACTTGGTTTGTTACGGATTCTCCATCCATCATTGTCTATCACCATACCATATATTTTCCTGAGTATTTTATCTTTCCCTTGTGTTGAGCAGAGTCTCTGCTATTCTGGTAAAGGACCAAGTCTCACTTCTGTAAATTACAAATAGTCTTACAATAGCAATATTTATAGCCTTCTATGAAGAGAATTTTTAAGAAAATAATTTACCTATTTGTTGGAAGAGCTCCGCAAGCATGTTGTTCAATAATTGTTAATATCTCTACTTTAGTGTGCACATCCAATGAGTCATCATATAGAAGCTAAAATTGAATATAATAATATGCAATGAAAAATTGAATATAATAATATGCAATGAATATGAGATGAATTCTTTTTATTCCAAGGTCTCTGGACCACAGTCCAGACTTGCCCCAAAACATCTATATATCTAATAAATGAAAAGTACTCAAAAAAATAAAAATAAAATCATCCCTTCAGAACTCAGAATCATCCTCTTTCTCCTGCTTCTACAGCAAACAAAATTAGCAAAGTTATTATTTCTCCCTAACACAAATTTAAAATTATTTGTGTAACATGTTATAAAGACATTCAATTAGAATTCATGAAGATTTTCAAATATTTTACACAAACCCTGATATCAACCATTTAAAGACCATTTGGTATTTTTTCTTTAGCTTTATCCCAAATAAACAGTAAAGAATATCTAAATAAATTCAATTTTCAACCCAATGATGTATTGGGGGGTTGAGTGCTCGTATTAGGAGATGGATATTAGGTGTGCATGGGGAGGAGTTTAAACAAATTATTCAGATCCTTATGTCTAATAAAAATCCTAATGATACTTATATAAATAATATTAACACAATACTGTCCTAATGTCATAATTCTAAGAAGAATAATGTTTACTAAACACAGAAGAGTTCTCTATATAATTATATCGTGTGATCCAAATCACAATCGGTTCTAAAAAGCTTTACGTCTTAGGTGAATTATTTTTAGGAACACATTTACCACTTTTTTGTGGCAAAAAAAATCATATTTTGTACTAACACTGACACATAGGGCTCATACTCATAGGGGACGTGGTTTTAAAATGAAAATCTACAGGTATATAAATAAAATACAAGATACTAATATAATATATGCATGGTCCATGGTCCTTTTTTCATGACTTAATCAAATTAAATTAATTAATGAATGTTGGGCTAATTAATCATAAATTAAAATGCATTAATTAATTAATATAATTATAATATACTATCAATTGATTAATACTTCTAAATAGTCTATAATAATAATAGTAATAGTACTAGTTCTAATTCAAGTCTGACTCAAACTTTGAAACTAAGAGGTACTCGTAGTACATCAGTACTTGTTAACTTGTTGGCTTGTACTACAACTTGTATTGTATTACTACCTCCAGTTATACCTCATTCGGCAAACAATACATCTTATTATTATTAAATTATTCTGAATTAAAAAATAAACAGTGACACTAGGACTAGTAGTAGTAGTAGTAGTAGTAGCTAAGACTAGAATGTAAATGTAAGTAAATATTGTCAATATTGCTGCAATCAAATGCAGTTTAAGTCAATTTAAGGATTGGTATGCTGATTCAGATTAATCTGATTAAGAAGTGATAATAATTTATAATAAGGAATAATATTTAGTTTAGCCTTTGCAAATTTCACCTTTATAAGTTCAAAAATAAAATAATCATCTTCAAACAATTTTGCCGTTGTTCCTGTAAAGAGGCTTGTGCGAATTTTGTCCATAACACTTCGACCATCTTCTGTTGCTTTGCGCTGCTTTTGACTTGACATATTGTTACTGTTACATTTGTTAAAACTACAATAAACTTCTAAAGATTATAACGTTGAAAAACGCCTATCATTTTAAATATTTACTTGAAGGATCCCTGTCCTTTTTGTGTATGATTTGACTGCTACAAACCAGGGCTACCACACCTTGGGAAATTTCCCAAGATCTTGGGAATTCACGACCCCCCTTGGGATCTGGGGAATAATTTTGAAAATCATGCAAAACCTTGGGAAATCTTAACTGGGGGGAAAATTTTGTTATATTTTTCGAAAAAAACGCAACAATATCTGATAAAAAATAAAGTAAAAATAAAGCAAAATAATTTTTAAAGTAACAAGGCAAAAAATTAATTGTTTTCATTTTCTTTTCTGGTTTTAATTTTTAAATCCACTCATAAAATAAATAAAAACTCTTCTGATTTTAAAGTTAATATTGTGAATTATTAAAAAGTTAATAATTTTAAAAAAAAATTCAATTTTCTCTTTAAAAAAAAAAAATTGAAGATTTACAAATTACATCCAGGTTTTGAATGTTTATTAAATGGGGGGGGGGTAGGCTCGGAAACTTTATCATTATGCTCTTAGACATTAGCAGCCATACGAAAAACAGTACAAGCCAAAGAGTGAACGATAGTGTTCAATCAAGAATCCATGCCATAGTAGAATTTTATTATTTCAATTACTTCTACAATGTGTTCAAAATATAATGCATCTGTAAAAAATCCAGCCTAATTTTCATCAATTAGAAAAAATATTTGTGGATTGAAACACGGGTAACTAAGATATTAATAGTATAGGCAGTATAGGCCTACGTTGTAGGATTATAAATGAACAATTCCTTTAAAATTTTTTTTTTTTTGGTGAAAAAATCGTTATAATGTAAATTTTACAAGAAAAAATAAAACACTTATTGTTTTCATCGTAATATCAATCCATTTTAACTACAATTATTATTAATAAATTTTGCTTAATTGCTTTGCAAACCCCACTTGTAATCAACAGATTTACAATAATAAAAAATCATTTTTTGATGAAGAAACTTTTGCCTTTGTAAAAGGAATTCTGTGTTGATTAGCCTTGTATGCTTTTTTTTTCCAAGTGACTTCTATTACACATGTATTGTAGATTATATTTTTATCAGAGAATTCGGAGGTAATATTTAGTAGCCTAACTCCAGTGGGTATTGATATTTTGGATTATAAATAATTTTTTTAAAAAACAATTTTTTTTTTTAATGTGATAAACATGTTTTAAATGTCTTTTTCAATAAATTTCAGTCCATTAATATACCATGTTTTTCAGGGGCATTGATTCAATCTATTATTACATTAATTACATAGAAAACCCCCCTTTAAAAAAAAAACTCTTATATATTTGTATGATCTTGGGAAATCTTGGGAAATTTGTTCACCACATCTTGGGAAATTTGAAAAAAGTGAGTGGCAGCCCTGCTACAAACTGCTTATAAGTCATGTTATTAACTAATTTTGTTAGGTCCCTTCTAATCATAGTAATTTAAGTTAATGTCAAGACAATAATTTGTAGAATAATTTTTGTTGCGTGGAAAACAAAATTGACACGAATTTGTAGTGTTAGAAACGCTCAGAAATTTTAAGTAACTATTTTAAATTAAAATAAAGGACAAGGGCAGCTATTACAACGGAGATTATTTTAAATCAAGAGTTAAGATTCATAAAAAATGGCTGCCCCCATGAAGATATTTTTTCAGAAATGGACCTTCATCATCATGAAGTGACACACATACTCCACTAGACTATTTTATAATTTCTTTAATCTAGCTTGAAGGTTATTTGTGTTAAAATATTTGCATAAGAGTCTAACACATCATCCTCATATCCCTTAGTCCTTGGACCGTTGGGGCGCCACAGATGACATGTGAACCATCCTCCTCCATTCCTCTCTGTCTTCAGCACTACGCACTGCATTGCCCAGTGTTAGTCCTGTCCACTCTTTGATGTTATCCTCTCACCTTTGTCTTCCTCTTCTTCTCTCTCGTCTTGTGGTGCCCTGCAATATTTCTTTGGCAAGCCCTTGTCACGTGGCCGTACCATTGTAATTTGCTTTTTTTCACAGTCACCAGTAGGTCATTGTACGCCCCAATTGCCTGATGAACCCTTTCTTTCACTGTATCATTGGAGATATGGTCCCTATAGCAGATGCCCAAAATGCTTCTGAAGCATCTCATCTCCATCGCCTTTATTTTCCTTTCAAGATCGGCTGTTAATGTCCAGGATTCGCAGGCATACAGGAAAATTGAGAGGACTAATGAGTGCATCAGCCTGATTTTGGTGCTGGGGGCTATCTATTTAAATTAATTTTCCAGCACCACAATAACAATATAATTTATACACACTTCACTCGGTGGTGGTGTACACCAGTCAGTCTAGTACCTAGACTAAAGTTAGACAGAGCCCGTCCGATTGGCCTGCGTACATGGCAGCAGATATGCAGTAAAATCAGGATCTTTGCCAGTCTTTAACTCCTCTGCCTTAATAACCGGCAACTAACTGGTATTTAATTTTATTCTCTTGTTAAAATAAAAAAATAATTTAACACCTGCAAGATTTTAAAAAAGTTTGTGTATTTTTATGGTGTGCAGGGATTGAGTCCTGCAGGAATTCATTGGAATGATGTGGCTGTAACTAATTTTTTTTGCTAAGAATTTTTTTTTTCCGGGTTAAGGAGGTAGATTGTGGGTAAGTTCACACGCTTTTGTGGCAACGGCAAGGTACTTGTAATTGTAAAGAAAGAGAAAAGCATTTTTTACTATTTTACTGGCTGCTTTATAAATTAAATGCATTTTATATCCTAACTTGTGGGGTACCCCCACAGTGAGACAATTGTAGATTATAGGAGGACATATAATTAATTGTCTCTTGGGCAGTCTGGGTCAGTGGCATAGAAAAATAGAGTTGGAGAAGCGGTCCATCCTGAGAATCATTTGTTTTCTTTACTTTAAATGAGGGGCACCATTTTTAACTAAGTGGAGAGTTTTTCTTGACAGCGGGTGGCAAAATATTGGCCTGGACCTAGGGTGGAAGGGGGGGGGGGAAAAGAGTGGGGCGGGGGGGGGGGGGGGGGGGGGGGGGGGGGGGCACGCACTTACCCGAGTCAAAGCCCTGGGATATAGGAAATACATTTTTTTCAACAATAAAAGTGGGTGGGTTGGAATATAATGTTAAAACATTTTTTTTTAAAGTTAACCAATTTATTATTGTTTTCATATTCATACATTGCAATTCAAATAAATTTTCCACTTAGTGTAAGTTTTATCCTAACACAAGGACAAGGCAATTAATTTGAAATTAAATCTTCTTTACAGCAGCTTGAAGACTTTTTTTTTCTACCCACTAATTTGAATTCTTTTTGTGGTTTTATTTTGGGGGGGGGGGGGGGG
>CAXITT010000028.1:846262-892388 GCA_964033795.1 Lymnaea stagnalis | reverse complement strand
AAAAAGCTACAGACCTTTATCAACTCATGTCTCCGAACGATTTTACGAATCCGCTGGCCCACCGTCATCACCAACGAGGATCTCTGGCGGCGCACACAACAAGAACCAGTGGAAGAGTTAATCTGCCAGCGCAGATGGAGATGGATTGGCCACACCCTCAGAAAGCCCGCATCAAGTATCACGAGACAAGCCCTGACTTGGAACCCCCAGGGTAAGAGAAAAAGAGGTCGACCCAAAACAACTTGGAGAAGGGAACTGGAGGCAGACATCAAAAAGAGTGGGCACAACTGGGGACAGTTGGAGAGACTTGCCCAAGACCGGGATGCCTGGAGAGCCTTTGTTTGTGGCCTATGCCCCAGACGGGACGACAGGCGATGATGATGATGATACAAGATCATATGTAACGGTCATATCGTAAGGCCAGGCCAATGGTAATTTTTTGCAGCTGTGTACTAATATGATGTCTTCTGGCATTTTCTCAACCACACAAGATCATGTGTAATGGTCATATTGCAAGACAGGCCAATGGTAATTTTTTGCAGCAGTGTACGCAGGTCTATAGTTCCATGTTTTTCCTAAGTACACCACAATTACTTCAAAATTAAATATGCGGGCTGTTAACTCATCATATTGTCTTTATAAACTTTATTATTATTGAGTCGTTATTAATATTTTTCACTGAAACATACTACCGGTACCCTTAAATCATATTCATACTCATAACTGCTGAGGGTAGCTGAGTAAGTGAATTACAACAGTAGGCTAGATGAGTACAGTCACAGTACGGTAACTCAACCGCTAGTTTTCAATGTGACATTCAAATCATAAATAACAATTTTAAAGCTTCAAAATTAAAGGTCTCCCTATTCATGATATCATAATGATTTAAATATATGCTAGGCTTACTACTACCTAAATAATTAGGTTTATTAATTAACTCAAGACGTGGGCCTTCAAGCATAGTACTTAACCATTAAATTCAATCCCACTATGATTGAATTTGAGGCTAATATACTATGGTTAAATAGATTCATAGAAAAATGTCTCAAATTGTCTGCCATCTGACCTACATCTCCAATGCGACTGAGTGAGGCTACTTACTTAAGTGTCCTAATGCTTGACATAGCTGCTAAGCTGAAATAATATTTTTTGTATCCATAAAATTAAACTCTGACTTGATCTTTTTATTCAAGAAACTATGAAGTGGCTTATTAAGAACTGTGGAGGTATCTCAATAATCTGCAAAAGATGTTTCTCCTTGAAACTCTGTCATATGACTAATATGAGCCTTAGGACTTATAATTTAATAAGGCACATCCATCATAGTCACCACCACCTCATTGCTGTCTCAACATATCCCAATGTTGCATCAGAAGTCAAGTTCCAGCCACAACAACGGAGAACAGTTTTGGGTATAGAGACCAGCTGTGATGATACAGGCGCTGCTGTTGTAGATGAAGTGGGGAATATTTTAGGAGAGGCTCTTCATTCACAGACAGCAAGGCATAATCAGTAAATGATATATGTTTGAATATTATGCCACCTAGTTGTAATTTGATAACAGACTAAATACTTTCATCCATTTTATATTTAAAGTAATAATTAAGTTTTTCTAAGTAGCTTAAGATGAAGATGTTTTATAAAATGTTTACTAAACTTCTTGAAAAATTAAATGATCCATGTGACGTTCTTTCATTTAAATAATCTTTACTCATTATTACAAGGAATCTTTTTGCTTCTATTCATTTCTGTTGCTTTATGTATTTTTTCTCTTAAAATGTTTATCTTTAATATTCAGGACTGGAGGCATTATCCCTAATGTTGCAAAGGAACTTCACACCCAAAAAGTTGAATCAGTTGTGCAGGATGCACTGAACTCAGCCAAAATGAGACTAGAGGTAATCAAGGGGATTCATTTATACATATTCCTGGATTCAAAATTGCTTGGTGTGAAAATACATTAGTATTTTAATTTGAAGATAATACATTTGGTGCCTCTTTTTTTTAGGCAGATAATAAGTTTAGGTAAGATGGGATTAATGTTTTACATGAAAAAAAGAGACAAAAAAAAAACGATATATATTTGTATAGGATGTTGATGCCATAGCAGTAACAGTTAAACCTGGACTTATTATGTCTTTACGAGTGGGTCTTGTCCATGCACAGAAACTAGCGCATTTGACCAGGTAACTTTTTCATTTACTCATCTTACCAGCTTTTATGGGTTAGGTCCTACAGGTCCACTCCTAGCAATGACATTTATGTTATATCTCAGTTCAGGAATAACTAACCAATCTTGCTTGAGGAAGTCATTATTAAATTAGTTTCCATCATCAGTTTCAGGCATGCCTAGAGGTACATTTTTTATTTAATTTTACCAGCACAAACTTCAAACACAGACGGCCCTGAATTTTTAGCCCCATAGAAACCTGCAAGAGTAGCAATGTAACCAATTAATATCTATTATGCTGTATCAAGCAAATAATAAGAAAGAATCACACATTTTTTTGCTAATTAAAGATTTTTAGACATAATTATTGTAAATAATTGCAGCATTGTCTTCACAAGTCAGAAACTTTTCAAAAATTTGACACAAGTGCTCAATTGACTTACATCCCATAATTATACCAAACACTTGGATTTAATTATCTACCATTTCCTCACAATGATACACACACATTTTTTGTGTCAGTCAGTTCTAACCTACTTAATTCTCCAGGCATCAGTTGATTCCGATTCACCACATGGAAGCTCATGCTCTTACAGCTCGGATGATTGAAAGGTATGAAAAGAATTAAGCAAAAGTGTTTTGTACACCGTTATAATAATAATCTTACCATACAAAGCTTGCCTACCTGTTGCATTGTTTAGACCTATGTTTGCTTAGGCACCAACTAAAAGAGCTAAATTAAATAATTTTAATTTTTAACAATTTTAAATATCAGGAGTAAATATATAACTATTATAACTCATTTTACACACTACACTGCCCGGGAGCTATTTTTAGAATTTGACAATCATTTCACACAATAAGATAATAGTATTGTATACTTAAAATGGCTTTCTTTAGGATAAGAGTTGCTCATGTCATGCCTTTAGTAGATTAGATCTTGAGCTACTATCAGCTGCCCAAGGTATTTAGTTAATGAAGAAAAATATAATAGTCCAGTATTTCTTGACATTTTTACTTAATTACTTTATTAAATCTGGTAGGGTTGAATTTCCTTTTATGGTACTGCTTGCAAGTGGTGGTCACTGCCTGCTTGCTATAGCTAAGGGCATTGATGACTTTTTGTTGCTGGGTACTTCACAAGATACAGCACCTGGAGAAGCATATGACAAGGTAGTGGCACACAAGCAAGCTGAGATCATGACTTAAACTCTTTTCATTCCTCTTCTATACAGAGCTTAATGTTATATACGCTGTTTATTTTTACTCATACATTTTTTAAAGTATTCTATATTTATATCATGGTACATTTGAAGCAAAAATAAAATTAAAAAGTAAAATTAAAAGATTTTTAATAGTTTTGATGTTTTTAGCGACTTTGAGATTCGCATGACATGCCGAAGCCAGAGTCTCCATCTTAGGCACATTTTTGTTAGACGCTTGTTGCCATGGCAGCGCAGAATCTTGAATAATGAATATTACTCATGAAAATATCGATAAACTTTCATCTGAATCTTATGGGGAAGATAGTTGGGAACCTGATTCAGATTTAGATGAGAATTTTCCTTCGCTGCCCATTTAAGTTGTTAATACTAGAAGGTTAGTAATCAAGTGTTTCATCATTTTATTATTTCAAAACTTATTTTAGTTTTCTTCTTATATTTTTTTTAATTTGTTTGGTTTAATTTTTGTATTTAAGCATATTGAAATATTTACTAGCAATTTTTAAATGAAACTACTTACCAGTACATAAAATCATTTTATATTATGTGAATATTTGATTACATAGGGTGTCGTTCGCAAATTACATCACGCTCAGGGGGGTGGGGGGTCCAGAATTTGTGACACTTTGTTATGGGGGGGGGGGGGGGGGGAAAAAAATTTGGGAAGTCACGTTTTTTTGGTTGCTTTTTTAAAATCTACATTTTTCTAATTTTGAAAAATCTTTATTCACTTAATTTTAAAAACATTAATTTGAGTTCGAAATTGCCTCAGGCATCATAGGTACCATGAAACTCAATCGTGCACACCTTCGGCGCAAAAAAATGACGCAAAAACTTTTGTGGCCATTTTACATTCGGTTTGTGGATGACTTCGTTCTTTCACGTCACAGTTTTCTAATAATACTACATCTTAAACAATTATGGGAAAATGTTAAAGAATAAAATAAAATCTTAGTTAAGGTATGAAAATTTTATGAATGTTTTGATTCTTTTTAGGTGTGACGTAACACGGGGGGGGGGGGGGGGAGTAAAGAATTTGTGAGGTTGTCTAAAAATTTTTCTTTTTTTGGGTGTTTTATTTTAGGAACGACCCCTAGATAATTTATGAAGTCGTTATTCTTAGCAACTGTTACTAAGGAATGTAAACAATGCAGTTGTCACTACTTATTATCATATATTTCATCATAAAGAACATGAAATTTGACATCTGTGTGTCACAAAAATTGAAATCACTAACTCTAAATTTTATAGACATAATGGTACTAAACCTGAAAATTTAAGTGAAGTATATATTTTGTTTTCATTTAATCCCTGAAAGTAGCAAATAGGTCTATAATATTATTTCTTGTACATTCACAGGTTAAACTCATTTGATGTACAAGGTGATGACCCACCAGTTCCCACTCCTAAGTTTCTCCCAGCCAGAAAGCTAGGCTTACATCTGAGGGAAGAAATGTCAACATGGATACAGCGAGCCATTTTTCTTCCTCCTAAAGGCTTTTCAAGATATTTTTCACACTAGATTTAGTTGAAACTTTGGTAAAATACACCAGCTATTCAACTACCATGGGACCTTCTAAAATTTCCATCAACAGAAGTTGGTTGATATTTCAGCAGATGAATTTTACAAATTTATAGGAAAACTAATGTGCATGTCAACCGTACAGGTCTCCAGTGTACAAAAATACTCATCAACTTTAACAATCTACCATTAGCCCAAAATTCATGGTAGAAATACCTTATTCCCAAAAAGAGAAAATAAAATAGTCTCACTTATTTCAAATATTGTGAAAGCAAATGGGCTTTCTTTTGTGAACAGAACCAAAACTGATGGTCTATTTATGCAATTATTGGTGACAAAACCAAATATTGTCAAATCAGATGTTGAAATCATACAATTCATTCATGTATGGTGTTGACCTGTTGATAATTGAAAATATCACTCTAAGGAGCAGCATTGATCAAACCCTTTTAAAAAAATGTGTTGATACCACTGCTTGGAGATTGTGACCATACCATTGCTCACCTAATGCCACTGCTAAATACCATAACCCAAAGACCATCTGGATGTTTAAGCTGGACAAAAAAAAACTCTTATGTCAATAATACTTTGATCTCCCGAACCATGTATCATATTGCCAGCTATAATCTCTTCAGGATTGCTGAAAAGAAAATAATGTAGATGAACTAAAGCTGCCTAACATGAAACTCTTGATTGACTTCAGCAATGAAATTACTTGAGCGTTAGATGATTTACTAAATCTGATGATTTTTCCAAAAGCCTCAAGTGTAAATAACAAAAAATACAATAGAATAGATCCAATAGTTCCTGAATGCACAGATTTAATAAGAAATTGTGCAGTGTACTATAAATTAGGATTGAAAAAAAAATATTTAAATCCACAATAAAAAAATTGCTTATGTGACACTTACCTTTGTTTTAAATATACAAAGAAACCTTCTGAGTACCATGAAGTTACATTAAATTGTCTACTGATATGTTTTGTAATGTGTAAATATTATTAAAAAGGTAAAATAATAATAACCTGTAATTTTGTTGAGGGGTGGTGAATTTTTAAAAACTTTTATTATTTCCCCTGTTTTGACACATTTTACAATATATTTTATATTTTGGTAAAATGCTCATGAAATGTTCCAAATTATGCACAGGACATATACAAATTAATTTTCTTTCTGAATAAACAGATGTTATTAAATTATTCCAGGTCGTTTATTTTTCTTTATTACATCTGATCACCAAAACAATTTATTACACATTATTTTACAAAAACTAAGCACAAAATTCTAAGTGTTGAAATTTTATGTTTTGAAACAAACATGTTTAGAAGCCTTGTGCATTTCCTCCCAAATGTATATTTAACATCATACATTTTAGACAATATATATTTGTCCCATAAAATCTTATTTATTACAGTAATAATACATAAATTCCTTTTCTTCCTTTAATCTTGGTTTTGAAAACCACAACTACCACCAATACATGAATGTAGTGAACACTTAAGTTTTTAAAATACTTTCTATTTGTTGCTATTTCTTCATTTGTCCTGTCTGCTGAAAAAGGCTCTTAGCTGAAATGTTCTTCTTTTATTATCCTGTCTTGTTATTTCAAGCCTTCACAAACTTTGTTCTATTTCCTACGCACAGCTTGAACACAGCTCTTTGTTTATTACCCTAAAAGTAATAAACATTGTTAATTGCCACCAAAAGTATTATTAAAATTATTTTTTTAAATTATATTGCCTATTGAAATTTTTAAAATGTAGTTGCTAACACCTTTGTGATAAACGTTTCCTGTCTTCACTGAACAGCTATGAAAGCAGTTACTTTATTTCTATGAAGACCAATAATTGTTTTAAAATCGTATCTCTTTAATAGATAATCAGATTACCAAAAAACACTCATTATTATCCTTATATATGTATTAATTGTATACTGTCTATTCCATAAAGAGCATATATTTTCTTTTAATTTATTATAATTTGCACTTTTTTTTTGCATAATTTCAGACAGCAAGAGAGTTGAATTTGATCAAGATGCCAGAATTTGAACACCTTAGTGGAGGTGCTAGTGTTGAATTAATGGCTAAACAAGGAGACCACACAATCTTTCCTCGTGTTCATGTTATGACAAGCAGAGCCGACTGCGATTTTTCTTTCACAGGTCTTAAAATTTCTGCCAGGCGACAGATCTTGGCAGAATATCAAAGATTGGGTAAATAACAATAAGTTAAACCTAGTGGCATAGTTTGTGAGGGGTTCTTTTCTGTGAACCATTCTGGAAAGAGTAGTTGTTTCCTGGAAGTTGAAAACTTGAACTTACAGAAGCAGTGCAGTTTTCTTGTGCCTCCTTTAGAAATAAGTTAAAATGTTTATTTAAAAAATTAGTCTTTTAACTTCAAAATCTTACCTTATTCTTTATTGTTTGGTTCATAACTAAGTTAATAATTGATTTAAACAAATATTGTTAATTTAGTCGTAGAACAGGGGGCAGCAAACTGCGGCCTGTGGACCAAATCCTGCCTGCCACCTCTTATTGTGCAGTCTATAAGCTTACAAAACAATCTTAAATTTTCAACGACTTAAATATTTCAAAGTCTGTGGTACAATTAGGGCTCCTTTAATCATTTCATTTAAACAGCTCTTAATGACTTGTGACGCCACTCCTGATGACTTTTGTTATTACCCCATTCTATTATGACTTCTCTTTTTTTAGTAGTGGAACAAGATATGTTTAGGCATAAATATAAATAAATAAATAAAAGACAAGACATTTGATCATACGTTTCATCTTCAGCAGACAAAACAATACAAAAAAACAACAGATAAATTTAAATTTCAAAATGAAATTTATGTTTTCGAAAATCTCAATAATGTTAGTGTAGCTCAAAATTCAGAACAGGAAACTATATTTCATTGTTAGAAATTGAAGTTGAGTTGTTCAAAATCAAAAGGTGCATCCCACATTATTCTATGGTGCATACTATCACAGTAAAATAATTTAAGTATTATCACTTAAACATTTTAAACAGCAAAATTTGAGAATAGAAATCGAGGGAAATAAAGGATCACTAGTAAGTGAGTAATTGATTGATTCCAAATGGTGATATGGTACCCAAAATCTGAATTAATTTGTTATCATTCTTGACTCTTACTCTTACTGGTGTATTGGTGCAAGTAATTGGAGCCGTGATGGATACATCTGATGTGCCCTTGTGTTCACATCATTTGAAATGGGAAGAGCATGAGATGGCTTATTTTACTCAATTTCCCAAAGATGTTCACTGAACCTATGAGATAGCTTTCTTCACATCTCCTCCATATAAAAGAAGAGGCATCTTCTGCAAACAATCACATAGATCCCATGTCACATAGATTTTTATCTTGCCTGAAGACATTAACTGGAGGGGATGATACCCTGTTAGTATCAGGGTCAGCAAGGAGTTTATGATGATTCTTCAAGAAGATTTGATTTGTAATCCCATTGTGAGGGTGGTAGGTAAGGATCAGTTTTGTTTGAACCAACTTTTGTTTAAATGAGTTTAAAAGCCTCATTATATGTGATTTTACTGATACAATTGAGTGATAAAATTAGGGCACTCTGCAGTGGAAGAAGTCCATCATTTCATTTGCCCTATCTAAAAAGTCTTCATCTGATTGGCAGAGGCCATGTTGCCTAAGAAGTTAAGAAAATGGTATGGATTTTTTGCATGGAGTTGGGAAGATGAATATAATAAGTAATTATGGCAATTAGTTGGTTTGTAGTAGGCAGAGGTGAATACTCAGTTTTCTTTTATGGTAATAGCGAATTCCAGAAAGTTTACAGAATTCTCAGAGATTTGTGAAGTAAATTTAAATGATCGGTGGAATGAGTTAAGAAAATCAATTAATTGGAGTTCACTTGTTTCCATGATAATGATGCCAATGCCATCAACAATGTGTCGTTCGTAAAATTCTGGGATCCTGCCTGTATGGGCCTTCTCTACCATGTTTTCAAAGTGACCCATAAAAAGGAAGGTATAACTATGGCCCATTTTGGTACCTATGGAAACACTACTAATTTAGTCAAAGAAATGACCATTAAATTTGAACATGTTGAAGGCGAGTGTACCAGTTGGGCCAGCCAGGTAAGGGAGTCACTTTTGTTTTGGAGGAAAAATCTCAAAGCCGTTAGTCTGGATGCCGCTTTGACCTATATAAGGCGCAGACATCAATTGAAAACAGGAGATGTTTCGTATTAAGGGTATTGTTTAGGGATATAAATGTTATTAAAGTTTGGTTAAAGTCCTTAAAATAAGTGGGTAAAGTAATTATAAAAGGCTGGAAGATCCCATCAAGATGTGTTCTTTAGGGAAAGAGCAAGCAGAGACGATGGGTTTTCAAGGATTGCCTTCTTTGTGAATTACTTTAAATTCTTAAAGACTTTAGTTGTGACCCCATCCTTGATGACTTCAGTTGTGACCCCATCCTTGATGACTTTAGTTGTGACCCTCATTCTTGATAACTTCTATTGTGACCTCATTTTGATGACTTTAGTTGTGGCCCCCAGTCTTGATGACTTTAGTTGTGATCCCATCCTTGATGACTTTAGTTGTGACGCCCATTATTGATAACTTTTATTGTGACCCCATCTTTGATGACTTTAGTTGTGACCCCCATTATTGATAACTTATATTGTGACCCCATTCTTGATGAATTCTGTTTGGAATGATGCCACACAGTTACAATTTGGCAGTCCCACTCCATCAATAATTAAATGTTCCAACTGCAGTCATACCATGTCTAATATACCTGACCACATTGAAAAACCTGACCCCATTAGCAAAAAAACATTTCTTTTCAATTATATTTATCTCTGACCAGTGTCCAGGTGTACATAATACGTAATTAAATGAAAAAGTCAGAGGTTAGGTAGATTTGACAGCCCCACTTTTTTGTTGTATCATCTCCAATCTCAAGGCCAATTTTGACCTCCTGCCCCTTAAGAATAGTCTCCCTCTCTGAGTAAGTGTAGCATAGCTACACATTTCAAATTAACTTACACCAACAAGTTCAAATTTTAATCTGTCATTGTCATTGCTTGATAAAATTTAGCTTGTGAGGAAAGTAAATTAAATCACAAAATTAATAAGGAACGTACTATACTTTTCAGGATTTAGCCAGTAAGACCCAACTTGAATGAGTTGTCCCACAGTGCTTAAAATAATTAAATTTTGACCCTTTACAAAAAATATTTGCCAACCTTTACCTTAGAAATATATTAACACATAAATATTTTTTTGTTAATGTCAAATATTTTTAAATATATTTTTATAATTGCAGTTGAAATCTACTTTTAACAAATTTCTTTATTTCCTGTCATTGCAGGATTAGATCAAAATCAGTTGTTACCTAATACAAGTGACATTTGTGCCTGGTTTCAATACAATGTCATGTATCACATAGGGAGAAGATTGCAGAGGGCTTTTATTTTTACTGAAATGAAAGAGCTTTTAGGAACAAGTAAGACTTTGGTGAGTATCAGCGATGTGATTATCAAAATGAAATGAGTTCATGGGAAATCTGCCTTTTAAACAGAATGTAACTTGTTTTACATAAATTCATTCTTGTCGAGGTTTTTAGTCTCCAATTGGATCTAAGATATAAAAAAACTCAATCATTTAGGAAGATCAATTAGGACAAATCTTTTCTTTCCTGTTCAGAATTACCTTCTGGAGGATACTATTTTATTTAGTTTATAATTAAAATTTTGAAGAGGTCAGAGATTAGTTAAATTAAAATGCTGAGACTGTTTCATTCTTTTATTACACTGGCACTACATTACTTTCAAGGTTGTCTCAGGAGGTGTGGCCAGCAATGCTTTCATCCGATTAAATCTTGAGCACATCTGCAGCATGTATGGGTACAAACTTGTCTGTCCTCCACAGAAACTTTGCACTGATAATGGCATAATGATAGCATGGTGAGTTCACTGTAAACCTTTAAACACTATTAGTTAGTATTAGACGACTAAACTTGCCTCATCTCGGCACGTCCCTTTCCCACTGATGTCCAAAATAATTCAGCTTATGATTGGCTGCACCACTATGTATTTATTGTCAATCACTTTTTCTGTCAGCATATTACTGCTCTTAAAATATTTAACTCCGCCTACATAGTTAGATTTCAGCACCGCACCTTGTTAGTTTAACCTCAGGCAAGCTCAGCAGGGGCTGGCTTTGTTTGCTGATTGGCAGTTCTACAAAATCGAGCAGGTTTAACTTAGTTCAAGTGTTAACCTGATTTTGATGGAGAGTTCACACTCCTCAGAATATATGATAAAATGAGCTGTAATATGATATACTGTATGAACACGAAAACAGAGTAGAATGTGCATTAAATATCTCAGCTTGAAAAGAAAACGGCTTGGTTCTCTCTCAATGTTTATAATCTACCAAACTGAAGACAGCACAAGATTATATTCATTTACGAATCCTAATATCGCAAGCTGTGCCAGTTAAGAATAATTGTTTATTTAAAGAAAGATATCAACTTATCTCTGTTCCCAGAGCAGGAGATTGGCACTTGTTATCTGGCCTAGTTTTCTGTTGAAGCAGAATGGCCAGTAGTTCTAATATCACAAGGGAGAAATAGCAAGGGGATTTTTTTTTTATGTGTGCTTAGATTGTTGTACATCATTAAGTCACATGATGATATACACTTATATCAGCACTGGATGACATATGTAGTTCAGGATTCAAATGGACTAATTTCAGTGACATGTCAGTACACTGTGACATTTAATTTTGTGTCATTCTACTAAGATAACTGAATTGTTTGTCAGTTTTCTCCTATTTTATAGTTATTTAAATTTTTCGGATATAGATATTAATGAACAAAAATTAATGGATTTTATTGATGGTATTATTTAAAAATTTGCAAATGTAGTTTAATTTTTAAAACATATTTTGAATCAAGACAAAAGTGGAAGTAGTTATTTCTTCTTCTTCTATATATTAAGGGCCCACGATCAATTTATTGATCATTTTGGCTCCTATGCACGTAGAGGGGATTTCCCATGTTTCTGTGCCTGGTGTTGATGAGGATATTTCACTGATTGAAAGTGCCACTTTGTGAGGGAATCATGCACTGGTGGTTTCAAGGCTTGAGGCAATAGACACAAATGAGTCTAGTATTTTCGCCTCAACTGTTCCTTTTGAAAGCTTGTTCCAGTCCCTGATTGTCTTGGGCAGGAATGAGCAGTTCCTATACTGGCTTCTTGCTGGTATGAGCCGAAATTGCCTGTCATGGCTTCGTCGCTGTCTGTGGGGGAGAGGGACGAGTTTCTGTTTAATACTGGTACAGTGGACCAGCCCATTACTTATCTTGTACATCATGGAGAGCCTGGATTGTCGTCGTCGTTCCTCCAATGGTGACCAGCCTAGTGTTTCCAGCATGCAGCCAACACTAGAGGTATTCCTGTAGTGGTTCAGGACAAAGTGTGCTGCCCGTCGCTGGACCACCTCCAACGGGTCAACCTGTCAATGCTCTTCTGGGTAAATGAGTCCCAGACTGAAGATGCATAATCTAAAATGGGACGGACAAAGGCTTTATATGCTCTTTCTTTCACACAGGAGTTGCCAATCTTTAGATTACGCCTTAAGAACCCCAGGGTCTTGTTTGCTTGGTTACATACATTGTTAATATGCTTGTCCCAGCTGACCTCTCTTTGAATGGTAACTCCCACGTACTTGACGGAGGAAACTGGCTCAAGTATATGGCCATGCAGTTCATATTGGTAGTGTAGAGGAGTAAAACTTCTAGAGACCGATAGTGATATTTCTAGTCTATAATAAGTTATGGACTAGATCAGGGGTCACCAAACTTTTTTCACGGCGGGAAAAATAACGGATAAAATAATGAGCGTAGGCCGAATAACCACTCTGTACAATGCTTGCAAGCCGGAACGATAGCTGTGGAAAAAAAGACAAAAAACTATGATTAGCAAATTCAAGTACCGTTGGCTGACCAGATTAACTGGCCTCACGGGCTGGATCATGGGCCGTAGTTTGGTGACCCCTGTACTAGATATATAATTTGACTTATTATGTCTTACATTACACATCAGATAAAATGTGATTAAAATCCTAACTCAAATGATAGAAGTTCAAAGCAGTGCTGCGATAAAGTTACTTCTACTAAATCATTTGATCAATAAAGCATCTATTAAAAATGATCATAATTAAAAATAACAAGTGAAAAGGATGTTCCTTACTACCATACTACCTTCTGATTTGAATTGGAAACATTGTTATGAAAGTTAAATCCTCATTTATTTTAGAATCACTCCACAGAGTAAATTTGAAATAGCGATTTGTCCCTTTATTATAAACTCTTCAGTCATGCCAGTCGGTTTTAACAAATACAATATTAGAATACTGTGATTTTTTTCAAAAACTTTTTAATGGTTATCCTCTTAATATCTTACTGCTTTAAAGAAATAAAAATAATTGAAATTTAAAATAATTTAAAAATTTAATGAATGTCTCAAGTTTTTTAATTTGATAATCATTTTTCAAAATACATTTAGGAATGGAATGGAAAAGATTTTAAGTGGAACAAATTATCTACAGGATGCAGACTCGTTGCAGGTAGTGGCCAGGTAAAGTAATTTCAGTTTATTTTTTAATATACCCACTCCTGCCTAAGCTAGTTTTAATAGAAAACATCTCACAATTCAAAGAAATGAGCATAACTACATTTGGAAACTGCCAATTAGAAATTTAAAAAAATTACTAAATTTTGAAACAATCCAAATTTACTGTTGTTTGGTTTTTTTATTCAGTAAAAATAAATTTTAAAAATATGCTGAAAAATAAGGAACAATAATAAAAATAGAATGACCTTTACATGATAATATCTTATGTTAAAACTTATTTTCTGTTAAAAAAAATTTTTTTTTAAATTTAAAAAAAATAAAGTAATTTCAGGCTATTGACTAAGTAACTGTTTTGATTATCTTAATCATTGCTATAAAAAATTACTGTTTTTTAAATACATTATTTGTATGATTTTATAAATAGGTCCCAGTTTGGTTCTGACATATCAAAAGAAGTGAAGAATTCATCTATCAAACTTCCAAAACTGCATTTAAAGACCTCCTGACTTTTTAGACAAAGTAACCATTACATTTGAAATGGACTGCTAAGTCTTGCACCGGCATTTGTGTTAGGCCTATGAATATTTGTGATTGAATTTGAAATAACTGGATAAATTTATACCAAAAGTAGATTAATTTATTTAACGTTCATCAGTGAACGACTGAAAATGGTTTTAAAAGTTGTTTAAACCAACTTAACTTTCCTGTGATCCTTTGCCAATGCATAGGTCATAATTTTTTTAAAGATTTTCTTTAAAGCCTATGATTTTTCATAGCATCAGTGACCAACATCATGGACAAGCTGTACTCTGAAAATTATCATTAAGCTTTAGAATGTGTTATTTTAAATTGACCTACAAAATTGTTGGGTTGTGGAAACAGTTACTGGTTTAAGAATGAACAATTTTTTTCTAGATTTCATTGCACATGAAAATGAGTACCGGTATTTCAAGAGACAAGCCTTCTTAGCTAAATAAAATGGGAATTAATTGTGTCTTAACCCTAACTGGTTGTTAAGATTTTTTTAGATCAACAATGAATTTGATTTGTGTTGTTTTCTTTTTTGAAAGAACTTATAAAAGAAAACATTGACTCTTTCTCTATGGAATTACAAAGTTTGATGAAAACTGGCTTGAACTTTTTAATGAATTAAACCTGTTAGTGATTTTAATATGATTTGTATATAAGTTGACTGTCATTTTTTATTTAGATATTATACAGTTGTCTCAGTTTTTATATCAACAAATAAAATATGTATATAACTTGTAAATTTGGTATTTGTTTTGTTTTTGTGCATTTCTTTACAAATAAATTAGGGATGTATGTTAAAGTACTTAAAGAGTTAAAGCTGCTGAAGCCTAAACACAAAATTTGTGTAAAATTTATTTAAAAGAAATTCAAATAGGACATCTAAAACTGCTCATGATACATGATATATTCATATCTTGAATGTGTTTATTTTTTTAAAGTGCTGCTAAAAAACTTTGAACAAGAAATTAAAAAACAGGTATCACTTCACCAAGCCTAACAATCACGTTAGTAATAATTAAGCTGTAAAAAGGTACGTTTACCTTCATTTACCTTTACTTTCATTGTTGTAAGTGAAAATGTCATATCTTAAACTGTTGCTCAATAATTATACTAGGGTACTTTAGAAATATCACTAGATCAAGGTAAAAATTGTATTATTAATTATTCCTTTAACTTTAACTAAAAGTTACATTTTTAGAAAACTTAAAATTCCAATATAGGTTACTATTTTAAATTTAATCATGAAACCTCCAAACAAAACTGTTTAATTAATATATTGTTCTTTACTAAATAGTTCATGCCTGCAATTAGCGGCTAATCACTTAATTATTGAATCAGTATTTCTCAGCCTAGGAAGAGAATTCCCAAGTATTTTCATTGAATTACGGGATAGTCTGTTCTCTTAATTTCCGATCTTTTCATTAATTTTTAATGTGCAATAAGCAATAAGGAAAAACCTGGCCATCACTATAACGTAAACTTCAATACCAATACACTGTTAGTGCACTTAATCCTCATCAACTATAACGTAAACTTCAATACCAATACACTGTTAGTGCACTTAATCCTCATCAACTATAACGTAAACTTCAATACCAATACACTGTTAGTGCACTTAATCCTCATCAACTATAACGTAAACTTCAATACCAATACACTGTTAGTGCACTTAATCCTCATCAACTATATTTTGATAACTGGTATCATAGTTAACTTAGTTTCACATTTCTTATTTGTTCATTATGCATGTCTCTGTGCAATGCAAATGTCTCCTTGTCTGTCCGCCACATTTAGTTGTCAGAAAAAAATGTGTGGGTGGGGGGGGGCACACAAAACAAATATTTACAATGAGATTGAGAATAGGGGATTCAGATTTAGCAGCAGGTATTTTGGAAATATTTTATGTTGTTTTGCAATGCAGGAATGAGTTGTATAATACTAGCCAATATATCTGGCTTTGCTCGGTTTTGCATTCTCAAAAAATCCCATTAACCGAACATTTAGTCAAAGACACTTAGTAAACTAACTATTATAATTAATATTTACTACTATAAATGGCCAGATTTCTAATAATACTTGTAAAAATTGAATTTTGGGCCCATCACGATTCAGTTAATATTTCTGAAACCGGGGTGTCTGCCATTGTACCGAGTATCTGCCATTGTATATACCTGCAATGCAAGTTGGTTGATCGGCATTCTGACCAGGTGTCCAAAACTATTAACATGTTGTTGAACCATTACTGGCTGATTGGAATGGCACCAAATATGTGTCTTATTTCCTGATTCCGATGTGGTCCCTTCTTGTTTTGCAAGCAGCTCGCCTTAAGCCTTAAACATCTCATCTCGCCCGTGATTAATTTTTGTGTCGAGACTTTTATTCAGAGCCCAGGTTTAACACTGAAACACTACCGTGTGATGTCAGTACTAAAATTTAGACATGAAATTATTTTGTCTGGTTTTTAAGAAGCTTGTAATGATGTACAACATGTACATAATGATGTACAACATGTACATAATTCATTTTAAAAAAGTGTTATCAAATAAGAACTGAAATTGTTCCGTGTTTAACAAATGATGCCTTTGAGACATTTCTAGCGTCATAAAATGCAATCACCCATTCAGGGACGTCATTTTGCTAAATTCTGTTTTGGGGTAAATAAAAAAATTACGATTTTCCCTGGAAAGAACTTCCATTCTGTAAATCCCTTGGTAAACCAAAGCACCCTTTATTGCACGTCCATGAACTATGTGATATTTCTACTGTAGGCCTACATCTTCTTTTAAAGCGAATAGAAGCATAAAGTTTATTGAAAATCGTGTACCAAACAAAAATGAACGGACAACCTGGCTTTAATCGAGTTTTGAACCACGCACCATTCTGAAGAGAGGCTTAGTAAAAGTTCACACCACAAAATCAACTTATCTTGGACGGCCCTCGAAACCATTTGAAAATAACTTTGTGTTTTCTTTTATGCGTGACTTTTTTTATTTTTTTATTGCAACTTTTGGTATTATGTGATTACTACCAAAATTTCAGGAACCAGGAGAAAAAATGGAGCGAAAACCTCTCTCTCTCTCTCTCTCTCTCTCTCTCTCTCTCTCTCTCTCTCTCTCTATTCTAAGAAACCTGCAGGCCTATATATTGTAATTAAATCAGATATTTGAAAATAACTTTGTGTTTTTTTTTATGTGTGACTTTTTTTATTTTTTTATATCAACTTTTGGTATTATGTGATTACTACCAAAATTTCAGGAACCAGGAGAAAAAATGGAGCGAAAACCTCTCTCTCTCTCTCTCTCTCTCTCTCTCTCTCTCTCTCTCTCTCTCTCTCTATGCTAAGAAACCTGCAGGCCTAAATATTGTAATTAAATCAGAACGATCTAGTCATAGAAATTATAGAAATATAAACGCCCGCATTTGAATAAGTTAAGAAGCCTTCGCGGGTCTTTCCCAGTTTAGAAACCAGGAAGTAACAATGTCGGGGTTTTTTAACATTCTTTTTGAGCCATTTAAAAATAATTTGATCGTGAAGTTAAAATGGGAATAAAATAAAAATGGTGTTGTATGAAGAACTGAATGAAACAAATGATTCTAACAGGTTAAATATTTTTTTAAATTAAAACAAACAAACAATAAATATTCTGTAAATTTTTTATTCACCATTTCAACAATCACAAACAAACAAGCAACTTTCATGTTGGATAGTGTTTCCTAAAATTGTAAAAAAAAAAAAAAAAACAGCAACAACCAAAAACCAACTTTTTGGCAATCTACATGGTTTGAAATGAACAATCTGGCCAAGAACCGGAAATCGCCAATGCTATCACAAGATCTTATCTTCCTATAAAGTTCAAGGTCGTCAAATGAAGTGACATACATTCGGGGAAAGCCATTGTGGTATACAGTAAATGTACACTGAATATAATCTTATAATCGGTTGACTTATCTTAAAGTTACTATTAAACATGTTTGGAAAAACTACAAGTTTTAATCGTCCAAATTATGAGAACAGTAAAGAAAGGTTGCCCACTTTTAGCACTATTTAGTGTTGAATGACAAGTAAGGATTATCTTCATCGAAATCAAAGAAAAAAATATACATTTCCAAAAGACGATTGACAAAAATTGATGCAGCGTTAACAGCATTCGATAAAGTACTAGGAAGAATTGACACTTCTACCACCCACTATATGTTTGTCTATTTTAGAGTAGCGTTATTAGACAGAAATCTTAATTCTATATTAGTATGGTGGAAAATAATATATACGTGTAAAATATACTACGGTATTATTATGGGGGAAAAGTATACGAATTTAGGAATTAAAAAATATTATTAAAAAAATAATAAAAAACGACAGTCGTTTAAAAGAGATGGCGGTACGACTCTACCAATAATTTTTATTTTATTTTTTTTTTGGGGGGTGGGATTACTGTGACATATACTTCATATGTTTGTAGCGAATTCTGTTGCTTATATTATCATGAGGGGCGGCATAGTGAAGGACCGTCCCTGGCACTGACGTCATCAATTCGAGCTAATCATGAAGAGCATGATGCAGGGTAGAGGCAGAGCCATCGCGTGGGCCCTGCAACCCATGTGGCTGCAGGGGGTCTCGGATATTTAAGGGTTTCAACGTTTTGGTGTAAACAAAAATACATGATCATTGAATGCAGCGGATAAAACACCAAAAGTGTGGCAGGGACCCCCCAAAAGTAACGTGACGGCTCTGGGTAGAAATCATTTAGATTTGTATTGGATTTTAAGATGATAATGTAAGAAGTAAGATAAAGGCTGAGCGTAAGAGGTAAAAGATATAGACAGCCACACAAGAGAGGATATTGGCATCACGACTGTCGCGCCATTTAGTTAAATGTCAAGGCCGGGGGGCACTTCGACCTGGAATAGGAACATTATTATTATTTTTGTGCATAGAGGTCAAATATGATCCATAGACGCGCCATCACCCGCCGCAACCCATTTGTACTGCAGACCACTCATGTTGTTCTACAGCACGATTGTCTAGCTAACAGCACTCATATGTTGATCTACATGGTCCCGGAGGATAAAGTTGTGCATAATTTTGTGCTAATTATAGTGATACAATTATTGAATATGCCTGGGACAGTGGCAATAAATAAAATGATGTCCACGAAGTTAAGACTGTGCACGGCTTTACACTATAACAGTTCAAATTTCAAGGACGTGTTACGGCTGTATCAATTTCAAGTTGAAATTCAACTTAAATTCCAAGACAATGATTTTTAATCAATATCATGTTCATGTACGAAGCTTAATTTTAAGAATGAATATTAGATTTAAATAGGCCTAAATTTATTTATTTTTTATCTGAAAATACACAGAGAATTACCGCCCAGCGACCAAAATAGGATATTGGGAGAGTGAAATATATTTAACTACAACTACAACCAAAGTGGCCAGCCTGTGTAAACTGTTTAAAATTAAATACCATTTGTATTAATCACCCTTCTTCTGTAAGTCACGTGATGCATAGGGGTATACACCATAAATAAACACTGACGGAACTTTCACTTTTATAAGTTTTAAAAAAAATTGGAAGGGGCCTGGATATGTTTCATATAGTCTACAGCCTACGGTACAATGTTCCTTACAAATAGGACGATATCACAACCGTAGCCCGGGACTGGGTAAAGTATTGTTCATTTTAGAACCACGCTTGTCCAGAGAAGAGTACTTCAGCTATTTTTCTATAATGCATTTAATAATTACAACATATACTAAAATACTATAGGTGTTTGTTAGACTAAAGTTACACAACCGTTTGTTAGACTAAAGTTACACAACCGTTTGTTATATTAAGCTGTGCATTGCAATCGAATGTTTTGTCACATAATTGATGACGTAAGGTTTTTTTTTCTCCCCCATGGCAGCTAGCAATAGCAATGCCGAGGTCGTTCTGTTCCCTAGGTCGTTACGACACACTCAGTGAGATGTGGTTAGAAGAAAAAAATGTTATGTTTACACAATCATTAATCATAGCAATGCATATCGAGAATTATCACTTGACATTACAACTCGGTTGGTCTGCGATCAACAAGTTTTGATTGGAAACGTCTAAACATGCATCATAAACTTGACTTTAGTAAATTAAAAAAATAGTTTGATTAGTGGTCTCGAATAGTGGACAACTCAAGTGTCTACCACGAGATATGTTAATATCAATCAACAATCAAATACATATTAAATGTATATAGGCCTACTTATATTTCCGGATTTGCTTACCAAATATTTATTAATAAACTTGTGCGATCCCCAAAAAACTGTCTGACGATTTTTGGAGTTAGAACTCTGCATATATGTGACCATAGATTAGGCACAAGGGCAATCTGGGGCGATTTTAAATCTATGAAAAAATGTATTTCTTCTTATTTTATTTTTTAAGTGAATAAATGCGATGTATTTCTTGTATAATAAGATGTCATTTACAATCCTAATATAATCGACTGGGGCTGAAACACTCTAGTCCATTCATATCTACAGATGATGATCTTCATGGGTGTAAACATCAAATCTGAGTTAGTTCCTATCTCCTGAATCGAATTTAACATTAATAAGATTGCGTCAAAAAACTTGAACATAATAACTTGAATCAAACCAACGCATGAATTAAATAATACAAATTGCCTCATGTAATAAATATACATTACATTTATTTATTCATAATTCATGTACGTATCATTAATATTATTTTGTTTTTACAAATATAAAGACAATGACGGTTCATATTATTGACTACCATGTTTGAAAAAATCTGGCATAAAAATAGTGTTCAAAAAAATTCTGACACTTTGCAGAAGATCTGCTCATTTCAGTAGCAAGGCATCACGGGCATAAAATGTACCGTAGTATTCATACTAATAGCACATGAAATTAATTAATTTCAAAACGTGAAATTTTTAAAACAATTATTGATATGGGCAAGGGATTAAAATATTTTCAATAATGATCCAGCGATACCTCAGATTGAAACAAACGCTGAGGGATCATTAGTATTATTCATATATTCAAAATTAAGCACACACACAAAATATTCATCACTATGGGATTACGGTAGGTTTAAACAAATTTAATTATTTTTTTTTAAAGGAAGGTTTAAGTATAATATTCAAAATAATTAATAAGAATTTAGTGACAGTCAACAAAAAACTAACTAGATGCTTGTCAACTTGAGCAGCTTGTCATTGTTTCTTTTGACTATTGCGAAATCGCTAAACACTTTATGAAAAATTATGTGCTTCTCTAATAAATGCCAATATTCATACAATATGGAAGTTAAGGTCAAGTAATATATAATATAATAGCATATTAATAATACAATGGGCGCGTGAACAAGTTAATTCTTGTATCAAATGTACACAATCTGACAGGGAAAAACATTCATCCAGAGGAAAAGTAGATTCTATGTGCGAATGTAGGTGCTCAAGTTTGATTATGGCTTATTTGACATCTTGTGTTGATATCAAGTATCACGATGAGCGTTTGTTATGGTATTTCAATAATAATCAGATGGCCTTTTTTTATTTAAAGAACCTATTTTTTACTATTATTCCCTTTGTTGCAATACAAGTTTGTCAAGAGACTGTAGACCCCCTCGACCTAAAGTAAATTTTAAGAGAAGGTGCAAGTGAGAAATGGGGGAAATGTAAAACTTTAATAAATTCAATTGTGTGTTGTTGTTTGTTTTTTTGTTTGTTTGTTTGTTTTGTTTGGTTTTTTTTTATTTTTTTTTATCCATTTCTTTCGTTCGGAAAAAACTTCCTTTTGGACTATCTTCTGTTCCAGTGACATTCTTCCTTACTAGTTGATTTCGTACTAATTTCCGGATGTACCCGTGATTGCTGTATACAGCCCACATTCAAATCACCCAGTCAATTTTTAAAATACCGGTAGCAATGTGCTAACCTGATTGCAGTCTCTCGCCTTATTACCCTGGTAGCAATGAAGCCCGATAATACTTTTTCATTTGTTTAATTCATTGCATATTCACATTAAATTTGCCTGGCGACTGGGCATTTTATGACACCGTGAAGGCGAGTTTAAAGCTTTACTTTGACTATTTTTTTATAAAATGTTGAAGATGGGGAGGTTTGTGTGCAATACATTTTGTCTGTGCATCATATTTAATTTGTTCCCAGTAAAAATTAACCAACCCAAGTGAAATAAGTTGTAATGTGTCACTCCATACTGAAACGCATTGTCGAATGCCATGTCCAATAAACTAAAATATTTGCTTAGCAAAATTTTCACGCAAATTAGTGTTTACCAATGGGTTACAATACACACATCCTTATGCCAATGGGTTACAATACACACATCCTTATACCAAGGGGTTAAATACACATATCCTTATACCAGTGGGTTACAATACAAACATCCTTATACCAGTGGGTTGCAATACAAACATCCTGATACTACCAATGCTCAAATGGGTTACAGTACACTGACAAAATGACCTCACTTAAAAACTGAATATTCATAAATAAATAACATTAAAATGAAATTATTAAATATTTTATTAATGAAAGGAGACATATTTATTATATTATTTTGATGTTCTGTGGCATCCTGTTTATTAAAAAAAAAATCATAGACGTTCTAAATTTTTTTAAAAATTGACGTACTTCACTACTTTGGTAACAATTGTTAATGCTCCAAAATAAGGGTACACGCAATTTGAGAAGCTTATCATGAATATCATACATTAAAATCAAGGGTTGAGTTGGGGTATTGGGGGTAATACCATAGTTTTGAAACATCAAAATACATGTCATAGACGGGAGAAAACCATCACCAATCCAAATAATCACAAAACTTACGCAATGTGTGAATTCATAACAAAACATTAAAACATATGTTTCACGTCGCTGAGGGGGGTGGGCCATACGTGACGTCAGTCAGATTCGGTCATATTAAGCCCTTGCCCATTCCACCCACCTCTTGGCTTTATCTTGGTTTGTCGTTTTAAATTGCAGTTTAAGCGGGGGGAAAAAGACACAAATATTCTGTTTATTGAGGCCAGTTGTGCATGACGTCAAATATGATCGACCCCGAGGCGAACTGTTGAAAGTCCACCTTGACTTTTATTCTTTTTGATCATCAAATATTCTATCACAGCCATTTAAAAGAAGAAGAAAAAAAATGGATAAAAGTTAACATTGTTTGCTTAGCATTGAAGTGTACCAGCAAGCGAACACTGGGGAAAGGCTAAGGTAATGAACACATGCTGCTAGGGACGATATTACAGCACCGAGCCTAACATATTGCTAATATTGTAATTTAATATTGCATTAATGAATTATCATCAAAATTGTGGCGATGCAATGTCGCAAGAAACCTATAAACAGGTTTATAATAGGTATGAGCTGCGCATCTTATAAAGAAAGCAAAAAAAAAAAAAAAAAAAAAAATTTTGTGTTTGACAAAGATTTTAAAAAAAAAAAAAAAAAAAAAAAAAAAAAAAAATTTTAGTTTTGACAAAGATTTTCAAATAGAGAAAAATATTAAGCAATCTGGCACATACATACAATTGCGAAATCATAAAAATAACTGCATAAAAACCATTTATAGGGTATTGTTTTGCATACTTCTTTCAGTGTGACTCAAATATTATAGAAGAACGGCGAGTTCTTCAATGATTTTAATTGCGATTTCTTTATAGAGAATAAAAAGAAATGCTATTTATCTTTAAAAAAAAACAATTAAAAAAAAAAAAAAAAAAAAAAAAACAAAAAAAAAAAAAACAAAAAAAAAAAAAAAAAAAAAAAATTTTAATTGCGATTTCTTTAAAGAAAAAAAAAAAAAATGTTATTTATCTTTAAAAAAAAAAAATTAAAAAAAAAAAAAAAAAAAAACCCACAATACTGACAATGACAATGAAAGCATAGTTAAGTGAAAACTTCTGTCGTGCCATTTTTTCAGTCATCGTCATATTTAAACGGTAACCAAAGTAACGCCGCTAATTTAAAAAAAAAATAATTAAACCTATTTTTTAAAATATGTGAGTGTCGAAGACATTTTGTATAATTAGATAAAAATTAGTTATAAGTCGTATGTTTATGTTTTTGCTTAATAGCGAAGATGTTCTAGTAATTAATTAATTATTATTTTTTTTTTTCAATTCTTTTTTTTTTTTTTTTTTTTTTTTTTTTTTTATTTTTTTTTTTTTTTTTTTTTTTTTTTTAAAAATTTAATTTAGGGCGTAATTCCGTAAAAGTTTCTAAAAAATGAGTTCGTTTAATCAAATTATGCCCTTTTTAAAAGCAATTTTCGCAGTTTTAAAAAAAAAAAAAGAGTGTAAGAAACTGGAGAATTTAACTTCATTCAAATAAAGTCATTGAATTAGCGTCCAATATACAAAATAAAATCTCGGAACTGAAGTCTTTTGTTCCAAAATAAACCCAGTAAACTCTAAGGCAAGGTTTAAAAAAAGCCTACGTGATAAGACTACTTTATGTTCCACTTTGATAAGCGAACTTGTAGCATCATCAGATAAGCGAACTTGTAGCATCATCAGATAAGCGAACTTGTAGCATCATCAGATAAGCGAACTTGTAGCATCATCAGATAAGGCGAAGGAGCCATGCTTTATTTACAAAAGAGAGCGAGTTGAAATGAAAGCTTCTCTTGCATGACTTAAATTAGATTCATTATGGAAGCGCAGATAAGCTAACCACTTGTTCTCTACGGCACTTAGCCTCAAATTTAAAAAATAATAATAATAATAAAAAAATTGTTAAGTAAAGAATTGTACTGATCATTCCATGAAAGCTAACCTTCTTTTGGTTGAACTTCAGCTCAGGTGAAGGTCACATTTTAAAAAAAAATTGCATTCGGTTAAGTTGGGATTTAGCCAGATTGAAAGCACCAAAATTATGGACAATTGTTACATTGTAAATTACAGTGGAAGTGTCATAGTTGGTCAGTGTTATAGTTACGACAATGTATAATCAGATGTTAACACTTTTATTTAACCGTCACGCTGTATATTGTGACGGTGGTCAAAATAATCGTTAGTCATATATTGTCACACAAACTTCATTTGTCAAAAAACTGCTCATACAGCTGGCACATAGTGATCATTTAAAACGTTGAATAATTTCCGAATCAGTTTGTATAATGATTTCAAAAGCACGTTGAAACATGCTCCGCTTACGTCACATCCGGCAAACATGTGTCCTCCCTGTCTCACTAGTGAATTTTATTCTTCCTCCCCTTCCACCACCACTTTCCCTGTTAACGCTGTTAAACCGTTCTGAAAAAAATATATTAATTTATCTATAAACATCCTACAAGCATACAATTTCCAAGTCTGAAAAGATTAAAAATGGGGAAGAAACGTGGCACACGAAACAGTACGCAGTATGCTCAACGACAGTCGTCTGTATCTCACAAATTTGGAATTGTACCTATTGGCTAATAATATGTCACAAATTCAATACAGTTTACGCGTCATAATTTTGTTCTGTTTTTATATTAGACTCCCTGGTGCAGCTACTGCATCCTCATCTACTAATACTCAGTTTGTGAGCATTTAATCTTTTCTGATATCACACTGGATCAATGGGTGGGGTAGGGGAGGTAGTTTGTATATCCAGCAGTTGAAACGACTGAAGCCATATATTTCACACATATAAGCTTTCCCACAAACCCCGCCAAAAAAAAAAAAATGTATATAATTAAAATTTTCTCATGCACAACCACATTTATCCACTTTCATGTTTTGTAATATCTGGTAAACAATGTTCAGACTCTCGTCGAAATACAGCAATGGCAACGGAGACATTTTGGTGGGGGTGCAGCAGGAGCCCGCCGACCCCGGGACTTGGTTGTGGATCCACCCGTAGGGCGTTTGGTCCTGCATGGACATGCGGCACTCCCCCGAGCAGAAGTCCGCCTTAACGTGGGTCGGCGCAATGATCCATTCCCAGCCGAACTCCGCGAAGCCGACGTAGAGCGGGTACCGACAGCATCTCGCTTCCGTCGTGTTGTCGGAACACACGAGTGAATCGCTGCGTCGGTGTCGGCTGTTTGACCTAGGTTCCTGAATTTTGGAATCCAGCCATGGCTCCTGTTTCAAAAAAATAAATATACATACTCAGTTAAAATATTGGTGTTGACGTTAAAATGTTTGTGTACAACTTTTTTTTTTTTTTTAAATGTCTATAGTTTGGATTATTTCATAAACTTTTTTTATATAATCATATGAAATAAAAAGACGTAGACCAAAGTTAGGCCTAACTTTTCCGAACACAGACAAATTTGTATGTATTGATTACTTTTTATACTAAGAAACTAAGATAGTATTCCTAGTTTTTTTTTTAAATTCAAATATCCTAACTCTAGGATGAACGTCTTTAGGTCCTATCAACAGCTAAGCGAAATTAGAACATATTTTAATTAACAAAGACATCTATTCAAATCAATTTTTAAAAAAACCTCTTTACTTTTTGTTAAGTTAGAGACCCGTAAGTGAGTGATCTATGGATAGGTAAGTCATTTTATTTTCAAAGCATGATTGTTTGTTTTTTTTGTGGAGAAGAGCGCGTGCCGCCTGCCTGGGGTCTGTGGCGGATGACGGTGGCACGGCTAAGCGTTGGGCCCTCAAAATATAGAGAATAATCAAAGACGGACAAAAGAAATAACACATCACGACACGCATGCGCACGGACGCACACTCAGTAGTTAAAAACTTCGCAATATTCTTTTAATTGATTTTGTACATTTAAAAATTACTTGTTGTAGAATAGTCGTGAGCCAATGTTTCATCGTTTAAATTAATTGCCAACGAATTATATTATTCAATGAACAAAAATATTGAACGCTAATAAAATACATTGATGGGCAAGTCGATTAAAATGAGGTATCCATGTCCTAAACGTAATGTACGCACTTTGCCATGAAACATTCATGAACTTAACACACTGCATAAGCTGATCACGACGTTAACTCAAAAATCCATATGTACGTATGTATCCATATTTTCCAGCGTATAAGACGACTTTTAACCCATAAAAATATTGTCAAAAGTCGGGGGTCGTCCTATAAGCCGAGGACGTCTTATAAGCCGGGGGTCGTCTTATACGCCGGGGGTCATCTTATACGCCGGGGGTTGTCTTATACGCCGAGGTTGTCTTTTACGCAGTGGTCGTCTTATACGCCGGGGGTCGTCTGTAACACCGGGGGTCGTCTTACAAGCTGGTATACGGCCTGCTGAAACTTCAGGGACAGGCCGCCCGCCCCCCCCCCCCCCCCCCCCCAGTTCCAGTTTGGTTGACAGCTTAGAAGACAAAAAGCATGGCAGCTCCCATGGGTTGATTGGCTCATCCATCATTTCCGGTGGGTTTTTTTTTAAAGTTTTAGTTGGTGTGCGTTGGAAGATGTGTAGTCTTATACGGTGTGTACAGCACAAACCCTTTAGTTTAACAGGACAAGTAGGGGGTCGTCTTATACGACGGAAAATACAGTGTGTGTATATGTATATATATAATTTTTAAAATGTTCATAAATGTGACTTCAGTTATTGTCTGATGAAAGAATTGGGGAAAAAAAATATTTAAATCCTTAGTGTAACTTGCAGATGATATTTCCTCATATCCACTCAGCGTGCTCACCCAGCGGTTACCAAATCTAAATGATCAATAATTAAGTTATTACTGTCACTAAAGGATTTCATTTATGGCTGAGAAATACTCTAGGGATGTCTTGTGTTTAAATTGTTATAACTGTATATTATCGTCTTGGTATTTATTTATATTCTGGAAATGAATGTGCACAATGTGATAAAAAAAACATGTCCATTTATTTGGATCGATAAAGAATCTTACCTTATCTTATCTTACTTTATTTATAGGCTACATATGTATTTGCCGGTGAAAATTGTAATTAAAAAATTACAATAAGAGAACACAATTTAGGCTGACGTGTATAGAGGTACTTTTAATAGTTACTTTTGTGTATAGAGGTACTTTCAAAAGTTACTTTTCGCACGTCCATAAATTATATTTAATTCCATTTTAATAATCTTGCCAATGCGCAATAATTGTGAAACTTGGATATTGTTGTAAATTATCGATGAAACCACATGCATCAGCTGTTTACTATTCTATTTACCGACTACCAGACTACGCATTAAAGAAATTCATTGCACCAAATATACATTAATCAATGAAAAAACATTTGGATGCGGCAAATGTAATTTAATTTAAAATTTAAGCAAGTGCTTGGTAACTCTTATTTTGGTGACAAAGTCTCAACTATTTATAAATCTGAAAAGTTATTTAAATAACAAAAGGGGGCCGTCATGAGGTGACGTCAAAATGAAGATTATGAGAAGTATGTGCATTTTCTTTTAATGTATTAATAGTTAACAAATTTTGTCACACGACAAATGGACACAATTTTAACCATCTTATTATTGAAAATAATCACAAAACTTGATTTTTTAATTATTTTTTTAAAAAGATAAAACGGGCATATTTTAAGTGTGTTTAGCTCGAAATGTTAAATGAACATGTGTTTAGCTCGAAATGTTAAATGAACATGTGTTTAGCTCGAAATGTTAAATGAACATGTGTTTAGCTCGAAATGTTAAATGAACGTGTGTTTAGCTCGAAATGTTAAATGAAGATAACGTGAAAAGAACAAAGCTTGGGGTGCACCTGCTGTGCCAGAACGTCTGCTCAGCTAGACACATGAGATATAGCACACCAGTTATTAATAAACCTAATACTCCAAATCTCTGCAAACCAGTGACCCAAACGAACTGTTTTTGATATCAGACAAAAAATGGCAATGGACTGCATTAAGTAATTGTCAGGTGATCCCGAAAGCGCTCGTTATGACTTAAGCGTGTTAAATGTCAGCGCTGTCGTTGTCATGGTAGTTGGCGTAAGCGACGTGATTTTTAATGTCATTTAATGTCAATGGAGGAAAGGAAACACATGGTTATTTTAAGTGCAAGCGCAAGCATCTTGGGATTAAAAGGTCCAATAATAATGTTTTACAAAATAAATTAGAACACCCCCCCCTCACCCCACCCCAACCCAACTACTTACATATCCTTTGTCCACATCAGGCGTGGGGGGCAGCACGACCAGGTTATTCCCAGTTTCATCCTCAGCTCGGATCTTCAGCCCGACGTTCGTCGTCGGGTGCTTGACCCATTCCCTTAAAATATCCCGGAATTCTATCCGCCTCCAACCGAAAGCCTTTTCACGTTCAATTTTTTTAGATAAAACAATTTTGGTTTTCAGAGATGCCGCAGAGATGGTCTCCGGAAGGACTCTCTCCACTGTAAGAGTTATGTAACGTCTCGTCGACTCCGATTTCCGGATGTAAAGCCATAGTTTCGTAACTTTGATGTGTGACGTGTACAACTGGACGGAAGGCGAGAAGTAGACGTAGTCCGTGATGTTTAGATTTAGTCCATCGGGGGCTGAAATGAAGAGAAGAATGTTCCAATTTAAAAATAAATACAAGAATGTTCAGCAGATAAATGTTGAACGGATGTCATGTGTCATACATCCTCAACATTCACCAAAAGACATGCATCAAAATTGCATGCATGTTTCTGTAATGGCCACAAGCAAGAAAATAAATATTCTGAGTTTCTTATCTAAAACATAAAGGCTTTATTTAATATTTCATTGAGTTTTCATACATTACATTCACTCTGAGCACATTCCTAGATTGACTATACAATGAATCTCAATTTAAAATTTAAAAAAAAAAATTAAAAATTCCTAAACAACTAGAGTTTCTGTGACATAGCAGACAGAATAACGATCTCGTCAAGAAAACATTTAACCTTGCCTTCGTATCTCACCGTGAATCTAACGCAATTATCACACGTTCGCCCTCATGCCGCGAAAATGTGTCACTAGCGCGATTTGACGAAAATGATTTAGTTGCTAACTTTGGAAATGTGCACCAATGTCTCCGTCTACTGGTTTTGATGACGTCAGTGAATCAGAACTAACAATTCAACACCTTCATATGCTGAACAACCCCAGTGGTGTCCCTCACAGTCCT
Source organism: Lymnaea stagnalis (assembly GCA_964033795.1). Classification (NCBI taxonomy): domain Eukaryota; kingdom Metazoa; phylum Mollusca; class Gastropoda; family Lymnaeidae; genus Lymnaea; species Lymnaea stagnalis. Next base: position 862,238 of record CAXITT010000028.1, on the reverse strand, counting down.
TTTGGCGCTCTGGTCAAGTGCGGTCGCACCCTTCACAAGGGTTTCGTGTTTTGTCTTTGATATCACGGGTCCAAGCCCAAGCACGGTTATTGTCTACAAATGCATTGTTTCCGAATGATGCCGGAAACAGAAATAGCAAACAGTACGACCCAGAAACATGTGTATGCTAAAATTAGATTTTGAGCTGATATAAAAAGAAAAAATGTCCTTATGTTAACGTACAGGAGCAACGCAAATAAAACAGGGTTATTTATTGGTACCTTTTTTTAGATCCTTTATATTAACTTCGCTTTTGTTCCTGTGTTTGTGGCAAAATTTTCTGACGGGAAGTTGACCCACTTCCCGTCATCCTATTGAACTGAAACTTGGCGCCTAGACTCGATTTGATGACAACATATTCTATCAAATTTTCAGCCCCATTCATAAAAATCAGTTTTTTTTTCCAGTCTTTCAAAGTGAAGATGAATGAAATATGTTTTTTTCCATGGGTACGTATTTCGGTGTGGAGATTAATTGTGTAACTGTTGCTATGTGCTTTAATTGCGTAACTGTTGCTATGTGCTTTAATTGTGTAACTGTTGCTATGTGCTTTGTATTTGTGACGAATATGGATATGCAGTAAAATTAAAATGTGTTTTTGAGGGGGAAAATGAAAGAAATATGCTATGTGTTTTCGCCAGAAGTTTACCAATGTACATAACCGCCTGGTAATAAATGATCCATCACGTCCAATTACATAATTGCAAACAAAAATGTACATAAAGTATGCACACCAAAAAAAATTTTTTTAAGGCGTTGTTTATTTTTTTTTAAAATTAACAACGCAATTAATGGATAGCAAAAAAAAAGGAAAAACAAATTCAAGTATAATTATTGATATCTTTTAAAAGTGTTTGTGAACGTTTATATTTGATGTAATTCCCGATAACTTCGCTTCATGAGATTATTGGTGCATAATATTTTTTTAAAAATTTCCTGAGATAGTTGGTGAATCTGCGGTGTTACAGCGATTGCGTCATTAGAATATAGATCAGGGACGTCAAAAAATATACGGCTATGACCGGGGGGAGGGGGAGGGGGGGCACCTATTGGAATTCTTATAAAGTGCGTTACTTGTATGCATGTTTTGTCAAATTTTTAACCCCCCCCCCCCAATTGCTCGCTATTACATTTTATAAACTTTTTATACTAAAAACTTAGTTTCTAGGGGTTGTTTAGTTTGGGTTTTGTTCCAAAAAAAACAAAAAAAAAACGACACAAGACGAGAGTGACAAATTTTATTTTAAGAGACAACAATTTGTTTTTTTTTTTTTTTTAAATTCAGACTTGATTGTAAAATTTGTTCAGAAATTGTTTCTTATCTCTCGACATGGGAGCCAGGACTCTTGGTTTTTTTGTTTTTTTTTTAACTGCCATGTCTCACAGAAAGTTAGAGGAGGGAAAACGCTGCTAATTCAGTGTATATACAATAAGAACAGCAGCACTGCAAATCTGAACATTTTCCGACGCCAACAACGAGCGCCCAGACCATCGATTGTCAAACATTTTCCGACGCCAACAACGAGCGCCCAGACCATCGATTGTCAAACATTTTCCGACGCCAACAACGAGCGCCCAGACCATCGATTGTCAAACATTTTCCGACGCCAACAACGAGCGCCCAGAACATCGATTGTCAAACATTTTCCGACGCCAACCACGAGCGCCCAGACCATCGATTGTCAAACATTTTCCGACGCCAACAACGAGCGCCCAGACCATCGATTGTCAAACATTTTCCGACGCCAACAACGAGCGCCCAGACCATCGATTGTCAAACATTTGTGCGGGGGACAAAATCATAGCAAAAAAAAAAAATTTAGAAAAAAAATTAATCAGCAGCTAGTGTTTTTGGACACACTCTTCCACTCCCACGCAATGTTATCTCGCGTATACCCGTGTCGTTTCCTGTCATTTCCGTCCATTTTCGTAATCACATAATTCTCTTCCTTTTTTTTTTTACTTTTTCGTTTTGTCCAGGCTCCGAAGTTAAAAAATGGCTTAATATCAAAGAGTCTGTTGGTGTGAAGAGAATATAACCACCTCTTGTGCCTCCAATGTATTGTGTATTGTGATTATTTGTGATGCTGAAATACAAAGTCACATTGGTGTGGGGGGGGGGATCCAGCCCATTACACACACACACTTTCGTTCCATAAAACGAGAAATAAAAATTCAGCTGGTATTTTAAATAGGTATTCTCTCCCGGGATCCCTAGATCCGGCACGATTTTGAGTCAACAAAAGGCTCCCCGGAATATTGGAATATTTTACCATGCCGGGAAATCCCGTGCACACACTTTGGAATACAATTTAATTTTTAATTTTTTTTTAAATTTCAGCAGTCGACAGATTGTCACATATTGTCACATATTGTCACTATAAGCCAAGACACTATAATCCAAGACACTATAAGCCAAGACACTATAGCCAGGACACTATAAGCCAAGACACTATAAGCCAAGACACTATAAGCCGAGACACTATAAGCCGAGACACTATAAGCCAAGACACTATAAGCCAAGACACCATAAGCCAAGACACTATAAGCCGAGACACTATAAGCCGAGACACTATAAGCCAAGACACTATAAGCCAAGACACTATAAGCCGAGACACTATAAGCCAAGACACTACAAGCCAAGACACTATAAGCCAAGACACTATAAGCCAAGACACTATAAGCCGAGACACTATAACCCTAGACGCTATAAGCCAAGACACTGTAAGCCAAGACACTACAAGCCAAGACACTATAAGCCAAGACACTACAAGCCAAGACACTATAAGCCAAGACACTATAAGCCAAGACACTATAAGCCAAGACACTATAAGCCAAGACATATAAAATCTAGGTAACTGAACCGAATTACTAATTTCAGTAGCACTAGTACACAGGTTCTCAAGCTGTTTTCAACTGACTACCACATTCATATTGAAGCAAAGAGACACTTACTGTGATATGTTTGAAAAAAAAGTGCTATTAAACAAGATGCATTCGCGGAAAGGAAAAAAAAATCAAAATGTAATCGATGAATTATTTCATTTCATGATTGAAATTGTAACTCAAATTTTAAGACACATTATTATTTTTTTTTAATCTTCTTTTCTTTTTTTTTAAATCTTTCTTCACTTCCCTTAGTCTATTGAAAGGAGAACCCTCATAAATGGAAAATAGAGACCGAATGAATGTGATTTTCGGATTTCATCCGAAACCCAAACCAAACCGAAAGTTAAAAAACGAAATCGAAGCCGAAATAAAACCTTTACGAGACTTTCGACCGAAACCGAAAGATTTAGATATTTCGAGACTCGTTCGCGCATACTTCCTCGTATCCCGAAATACGATGGGTTAAACTCGGTTAAAGTGTCGATATTAATATTGTTTTGATAAAAAATGAGATTTTCGTGAATTTTAATAGATAACTATCTAATGAATGCTTTGGTTTTTACCATTTCAATTTTTTTTTTAAAGTAATTAAAAGTTGTTAGAAATGTATTTTAAAGTAGAATAATAAGAGGAAAATATGACCCGGGGGGGGGAATTCTTCCTAAATGAGCCCTTGGGCGCCCTTCGCTTTTATAATATAATTACAACTCTACATATTTGGTCAAGAGCGAAAGCTTAGCCAATGTATATTTTGTTATTGGCGTGCCCCATTGAAATGTTCAGACGTAAGCCTTGAGGGAAATCTTTGTTCCGTTAAATCAGACATTCTCGTTGAAACACACGTTCTTTTCGGTCAACATTTAAAGGTTTCGTTGATCGGCAATTATCATTTGATCGGCTAATTTTAGATTTGATCCAGATTAAACAAAAGATGAACGAATGTTGAGCTGCGTTTAGTAATGTTAATACAGTAGGCCCTCTTCATAGTTATCATACGAAACAGTGATCCATGCACACGTGTGTGTAGGCTAATGATTTGAACTACAGCCCATTTTGTGCCTAAACTGAAATTTGATAATCACATTTTTCATATTACTAAAGGTTTCCAAATTCTTTTTCTTTACATTTTGTGTCCATGCAGGTGACTCATTTGGCGGGAATACTTTTATATCAGCAATGACAATCAATTTTATCAGCATGACAATTTTATCAGCATGACAATTTTATCAGCATGACAATTTTATCAGCATGACAATTTTATCAGCATGATGATGATGCATTTCAATAAATGAATGAATGTAATCTTCTCTATTTTATTTATTTTTAAAATAAAGACCAAACTATTATGAAAGTGTTACCAATTTCTAAGATTTTTTTTTCCACAATGATATTCACCATTACCTATGACAACATTGATGAGCATGATAATGATAAATCAAAATGAATGAATTGAATCAACCTAGGGCTCAAAATTTTATATTTGAAAAAAAAAAAAAATTAACACAAATATTAATATATATATTGCCATCTCTTTCTTTTTAAAAAAAAAAAAAAAAGCACAAAGCTATTCACCTTTGCCTAAGTCTAATTGAAATATTATTTTTGGATATTTTGGACATAGAGACATAGGCATATAGACATAGACATATGACATAGATATATAGACACAGAAATATAGACTTAGACATATAGAATTAGACATAGAATATAGCCAAAGACATAGAGACATAGACATACAAACATATACATAGAGACATAGACATATAGACATAGAGACATACAGAAATAGACATAGAGACATAGAGACATAGACATAGAGACATAGACATAGAGACATAGACATAGAGACATAGACATAGAGACATAGACATAGAGACATGAGACATAGACATAAAGACATAGACATAAAGACATAGACATAGAGACATAGACATAGAGACATAGACATAGAGACATAGACATAGAGACATATACATAGAGACTTAGACATAGAGACATAGACATAGAGACATAGACATAAAGAGACAGACATAGAGACATAGACACAGGAATGGTAAAACTGTTGAAATCTACGCCAAAAGACCTGCACGCAAGTACATGTAACTGAAAAATAAGTCGTTTCTATGTTTATGTGAGTCTCCAGTGCCGCCCCTGCGATTCGCCACAGTATCGCTCACTAAAACGACGGGATTGTTTGAAACTGACTAAAATTCCGCAGACTTCTCCAGTCTCCAGCTGGCGGAAGCAAGCCACGAGACTTCCCGAGCTCATGTTACTACCAACGAGTTGATCTGCGTCTTGAAACCAAACTTGTCAAACAGCGCGAGAAATGCGCGCGACAGTTGCATAAGGATGTTAAATAAATCTTCATTTATCCCCAGAATGCACCGTATTAAGAACATTACAAGATTAAGACAATACACGTATCATTTAAACCAGTGGTCCCCAAACTTTTTATCGCCGCGGACCGGTCAACGTTTGATAATTTTACCGCGGCCCGCTGAGGGGTTGGAGGGGGGATGTGTTGATTATTTATATTTTGGATTGTTTTGATTGATAATTTGGTTCCTGCTGTGAATGCCCTCTTTGCCCCATTCCCATGGCTCTGCCTGAGGGCAACACGGCACCCAGAGCGACGCATAATATGGGGACCACTGGGCTGGCCAAAGTGTCGGCTGTATAAACGCACGACTCATTAAAAAAAAAAAAAAATTATCCTGTGACGTCACAATTACTCATTAAATTGTTTGATGTGTATGTTTCTCTTCATAGGGATGGGGACTCAATATGTTTCTCTTCATAGGGATGGGGACTCAATATGTTTCTCTTCATAGGGATGGGGGCTCAATATGTTTCTCTTCATAGGGATGGGGGCTCAATATGTTTCTCTTCATAGGGATGGGGACTCAATATGTTTCTCTTCATAGGGATGGGGACTCAATATGTTTCTCTTCATAGGGATGGGGACTCAATATGTTTCTCTTCATAGGGATGGGGGCTCAATATGTTTCTCTTCATAGGGATGGGGGCTCAATATGTTTCTCTTCATAGGGATGGGGACTCAATATGTTTCTCTTCATAGGGATGGGGACTCAATATGTTTCTCTTCATAGGGATGGGGGCTCAATATGTTTCTCTTCATAGGGATGGGGGCTCAATATGTTTCTCTTCATAGGGATGGGGACTGAATATGTTTCTCTTCATAGGGATGGGGACTCAATATGTTTTTCTTCATAGGGATGGGGACTCAATATGTTTTTCTTCATAGGGATGGGGACTTAATATGTTTCTCTTCATAGGGATGGGGAATCAATATGTTTTTCTTCATAGGGATGGGGGCTAAAAGCTACGTGTACTTACGAGTTTGGGGGGTAGGGAGTGCCCCCCCCACCAAAAAAAAATCAAGCACAACACCATCCCCACCCCAGCCGCCTGTATGGTTCCGGTTGCTGTGAGCCTTTGTGTCCGTACGTCCATCCAGAAAATCTGGTAAGCTTATAAAATTGAAATAATTTAATGTTTCTTGGGCGGCCCGATACTGATTTAAACCACTCTATACCTCAGATATATTTTGATTCTGGTGTGTCCTGTTTCCTTTTCGAACACCCTCCCCCCAACCCCCAACTCCACATGTTTTAAAATAATGGCACTGAGTGAAACAAAAGCAGTCATGCGTGACGTGTGAACTCCAGTCAAAAAATATTTTGAGGGGAACACTATTAGATGAATCAATAGAGATGCATGGGTATGGTGTGGGACTGTCTGTAGGACTATTGTTTAAAGGTCGGCAGATAGGGTATAGGACTGTCTGTAAGACTATTTTTTAAAGTCCGGCAGGTAGCGTGTGGGACCGTGTGTATGTCCATTGTTTAAAGACCTGCAAGGGATTTCAGATTGCCTTCGGATTGGTCACACAACAAAGAAAAAATAATCAAATATTTGACACAGGAGTGGATGTGTACGTTAGAATAAATATGAATACAAAATGAACAAAACAAATACAAACTCGGCATCTGTGAAGTATTCATTGTTACGTTCTTCTCAACCAACTCCCTTTACGTTTTATACCAGTAATGTTAAACTCAGCGTCTGTGCGATTCCTCATCCACAGGACCACCTTCCCCTCACTAACGTGCCCTTTATAAGATCGTAACCCCCCCCTCACCCCAAAATACACACACGCGCATAATGAGACGTGATCTTAAACAAACAATTGTGAGTAAATATTGGCCAAGTTTGATCATGCGATTTAATCTATTTATAGACCGTGGCTTTGCAGGAATTAACCTTGTTTCACTGCCTCAGAGAAAAAAATTGTATGGACTCTAATGTAAGTGGATGCCGTATGGACCTCAGTGTAAGTGAACACCTTGTGTTTATTGCTAAATGCACTTAAATATCAACTAATTGAGCTTCCTGGACGTCACCCACGACAGGGATGAGTTATCCGAAAGACCAAACTGATTAAGGCATATTTTAATCAAAGGTCTAGTTAACCGGGCATTTGTTATCAACCTAAACGTGTCCACCAGATCAACCGTGGCGTGTCCACCAGATCAACCGAGGCGTATCCACCAGATCAACCGAGGCGTGTCCACCAGATCAACCAAGGCGTGTCCACCAGATCAACCAAGGCGTGTCCACCAGATCAACCAAGGCGTGTCCACCAGATCAACCAAGGCGTGTCCACCAGATCAATCAAGGCGTGTCCACCAGATCAATCAAGGCGTGTCCACCAGATCAATCAAGGCGTGTCCACCAGATCAATCAAGGCGTGTCCACCAGATCAATCAAGGCGTGTCCACCAGATCAAACCAACTTTTTTAACACAAAACGGAACAAAGAGTCCAAACATGCTTTTCTGTATTTTCCAGCGATTTGAACCTTTTCTGGACCATAAATGCCCCAAAGCACCTAAACATTTTTTGACCAAAAACTATGTCACAAAAATCCCCACCATGTCGCAAACATTCCCATCGTGTCAGAAACATTCCCACCATGTCACAAACATTCCACCATGTCACAAACATCCACACCATGTCGCAAACATTCCCTCCGTGTCACAAACATTCCCACCATTTCACAAACATTCCCACCATGTCACAAGCATTCCCACCATGTCGCAAACATTCCTACCATGTCACAAACCTTTCCACTATGTCATAAACTTTCCCACCCTGTCAAAAACAACAAACATTTCCTATATGTCACAAACATTCCCACCATGTCACAAAAATTCCCACCATGTCAAGAACATTCCCACCATGTCACAAACATTCCCACCAGGTCAAGAACATTCTCACCATGTCCCAAGCATCGTTGACTGACTCTTAGGCCAATTTCTTTAAAATGTGTTAAAATCTCAACCAATCTTGACAAGCCTATCAAACAATCTTGACAAGCCTACCAACCAATCTTGACAAGCCTATCAACCAATCTTGACAAGCCTATCAACCAATCTTGACAAGCCTATCAACCAATCTTGACAAGCCTATCAACCAATCTTGGCAAGCCTATCAACCAATCTTGACAAGCCTATCAACCAATTTTGACAAGCCTACCAACCAATCTTGACAAGCCTACCAACCAATTTTGACAAGCCTACCAACCAATTTTGACAAGCCTACCAACCAGTCTTGACAAGCCTACTAACCAATCTTGACAAGCCTACCAACCAATCTTGACAAGCCTACCAACCAATCTTGACACGCCTATCAACCAACGCTCAGGTACCTGGTGTGCCAAGGACAGTTGTTGTAGCCACGGGTTGAACTCATTGTTCGTCACACAGGTCACGGTAAACTCAGGCATATACTGTCATCATCCTCCACGTGATGGAGATCATACCCCGGCACATTTTCCGTCCCCCCCCCCACCCCACTCGCTCTTTATTTCCAACTCATCACGGGCAACTAAAGACCGGCATTGACTGACGCAAGGATCGCCGATGATTAAAGGCGACTTTGTATAAGATCGATACCTCATTCCGACGTGCATGTGACCCAGATGTGAGGATTGCATGCCAACCTGCAACACGGCATGTCCACCCGCCTTTCCCCCCTCCCACCCGTCTCTCAAACCTAACCTAACGTGTATTGCTACGATCCGTCTAAAAAAAAAAAACTATGTTGAAAAACGAAGGTCCGCCGACCGTTGAATAGCGTGTGAGACACAGCTGTCCTAGGGCACGTGCTACAGGGGAATGGCATCTTAGAGAGTTTGGGTACTAGAGTGGAACTGGCGATCTGATGGAGTTTTTAACTGTGCCCCGTTTCTTGTCTTATTTTCATGTGTCCTGCTTGCTGAGGTAGGCTCTTGGCCGGACCGTTCACATCTTACTGTCCTGTCTTTGGAGTCAAGCTTCCACATACCCTGTTCTATACTATTTCTTTCACACAGCTTGAACCACGTACCTTGTTCTATACAATTTCTTTCACACAGCTTGAACCACATGCCCTGTTCTATACTATTTCTTTCACACAGCTTGAACCACATACCTTGTTCTATACTATTTCTTGCACACAGCTTGAACCACATGCCCTGTTCTATACTATTTCTTTCACACAGCTTGAACCACATACCCTGTTCTATACTATTTCTTTCACACAGCTTGAACCACATACCCTGTTCTATACTATTTCTTTCACACAGCTTGAACCACGTACCTTGTTCTATACTATTTCTTTCACACAGCTTGAACCACATACCTTGCTCTATACTATTTCTTTCACACAGCTTGAACCACATACCCTGCTCTATACTATTTCTTTCACACAGCTTGAACCACATACCCTGTTCTATACTATTTCTTTCACACAGCTTGAACCACATACCCTGCTCTATACTATTTCTTTCACACAGCTTGAACCACATACACTGTTCTATACTATTTCTTTCACACAGCTTGAACCACATACCCTGTTCTATACTATTTCTTTCACACAGCTTGAACCACATACCTTGCTCTATACTATTTCTTTCACACAGCTTGAACCACATACCTTGCTCTATACTATTTCTTTCACACAGCTTGAACCACATACCCTGTTCTATACTATTTCTTTCACACAGCTTAAACCACATACCCTGTTCTATACTATTTCTTTCACACAGCTTGAACCACATACCCTGTTCTATACTATTTCTTTCACACAGCTTGAACCACATACCCTGTTCTATACTATTTCTTTCACACAGCTTGAACCACATACCCTGTTATATACTATTTCTTTCACACAGCTTGAACCACATACCCTGTTCTATACTATTTCTTTCACACAGCTTGAACCACATACCCTGTTCTATACTATTTCTTTCACACAGCTTGAACCACATACCCTGTTCTATACTATTTCTTTCACACAGCTTGAACCACATACCCTGTTCTATACTATTTCTTTCACACAGCTTGAACCACTTACCCTGTTCTAGACTATTTCTATCACACAGCTTGAACCACATTTATTAACCTTAATATTTATACGCTGTTTTCTAAAGGTCAAATCCAGACTGTCCTTGACCTCCTAATATCCAGTAAAACCTCCACCAAATAAAACAGTTTAGGACAGAAATCGTTTGACACAAAAGAGACGAAAAAAAAGGATTGACAACTTTGGGAATTCCTTGACAATATAACGGACAGAACGAGAAGAAATTACAAAATAAGGGCATAGAACACCGCAAAATAATGAAATTGTAGTCGCAACATTGAAGGCATGATCATAAAAAGAGCAAATGTCTTTTCTATTCTAACTTATTTTTTGAACACGTGTGTTCTTACAATGATTATTATTATTATTATTTTCAATTCTTATTGTAAAAACATTTTTTAAGTCTTTAAAGTTAACGATCCAAACTTTTAAAAAACATGAAAATATGCAAAACATTAAATAAAGGAATTTTTTTTAAAAATCTTTAATATTAACTTCGCTTTTGTTCGTGGCTGGCTGACAAAATCTTCGGACGGCTAATGGACCAACTTCCCGTCAACCTATCGAGCTGAAACTTGGCACATACACTCATTAACCGAAAACAACACATTTTATCAAATTTTCAGCCCCACCCCCAACCCCCAAAAATCTGTTTTTTTCTGTTTTTCAAGGAGAAGATGAAGGAAATATGATTACACGAAATAAAACTCCCGATAACTGTGCTAAATTAGATTTTTTTTTTTTTTTTTGTTTTCCAAGGTCGTTTTGGGGGTAAATTTTTTTTTTTTTTTTGGGGGGGGGGCGATTGCACCTTCCTAGGGTTGACATGAAAATTAAAATATGTAAATATAAATATACCAGAAGATATGATCCGGTGTTACCCGGTAATCATGGACGGCACATTGCGTTGCTCTCAATCTCCTTGGCGAGGTCTCGCTTGTGTAGGCTACTTTCCGNGGGGGGGGGGGGGTGGACTCTTTGGGTTCTCATAAAGTGTTTTACATGAATGCAAGTTTTGCCAAATTTTCAGCCACACCCCAATTGCTCGATGTTACATATTATAAAGGATTTATACGAACAAAAATTGATTGCAAGGGTTGTTTCATTTTTTCTACTAGCTCTAGAAAATCGAAAGTTTGTTCAGATATAATATGCCCCCTAATTTAAAAACAAACAACGTCTATACTGCTTAATAGAGGAAAATAAAAATTTAACAAACAAAATCTGAACCTGTAAAAGTAAAGTTTAAAACATGATTATACAGCGCCACAAACTAAGAGTCTAAACATAGAATCTAATTCATTAATTTTAAGCTGGAGTCCTAACGAAAGATGCGAACTAGGGGATTTCTTTGTTGTGAAAATCTCCTGCACTAATATAAACACCGGAAGTTACGTGTTACGTGAAGACACTCTCTCTGGCAAGTCGGTGGGAAATAGTTCTATTGCCATATTGACCGCACATGTTTCTTTCGTTTTTTCCCCATAACTTTATCCCAGTACCGGTTTGTAATTTTTAAATCTTCAAATCTTCTGCTAGCGGCATGTACCTGATGAGAAGTTTCTAATTGTAAAAAAAAAAATTATTAAAGGAAACAAACATAATTTAGAAGGAAAAAAAAGAATACGAGATGTTTTAATGTCGAATAAGAAGTTCGTTAACCCTCTGCAGTCCGACGAATTGTAAAAAAAATATTATAAAACTTTAACTTGTTTGTGTTTAAATATTTAATAACACAGTTCTATATTTCGGGGGGGGAGGGGAATTTACACCCGAAAAAATAGACAATTATGTCCCCCACGTCCCAAAATTTTAAAAAATGATAGACGGTAGTTTGACGTGTAGACCAAATAATGTAAGGACTGTTTGTTGTACTTCAGAATGAAAAAGTGATTACTTTGAATCTAGCCCCAAGTATCAGAAGCTGTACTCTATGTGACCGCCTTCTGAAAGCGTGCATGACTTTCAATTGCATACCGTGTGAGTGTTCCGTGGCCAAATGTTACGACCAGCACGATTATAAACAAGACATCAGCACAGAATACACCATTACCAACTAGAATGTGCCCCAATTTGCACCCCAATCTGTCCACGAAAATAAGCCCTAAACGTGCCGAAAAGAATATGCCCCAAACTTCCCACAAGAATATGCCCCGAATTGCCCATACTGGTATGTCACAAACTGCCCATACGAGTATGTTACAAACTGCCCATACGGGTATGTCCAAACTGCCCACAAGAATGTGTCCGAGAAAAACTTCATAAAGTGCCCACAAACAAAATCAGCAAACCCATCGAACAAACCTATCTCTAGTAACAACCTGTATATTATGCTTCTTGTTATATTGACTGAAGACCTAGCAGCCTGGATGTTATGCTGCTTGTTATATTAACTGAAGACCAAACAGCCTGGATATTTTGCTGCTTGTTATAGTAGCTGAAGACCTAACAGCCTGACTCAGCTTCTGGATGAAGAAGTTATTAATATCGCGATCTGCGTCATGTGACAGCGAGATGGGGTGGTGTGACAGAGTGTTTCATGGGGCCAGGTCCAGTGCATCGTAACGAGCTACGTGGCCCAATGGCTCTGGAGTGCACGTGAACTGTGCATTAGGACATTATGAGCAGTGACCAGAAGTTGCAGCCCCGGAAGAGAAAACGTCGGCTCATATCTGAAGCTAGACAACCAACAGTTCACATAGTCTGCAGGAAATCTTTCTAAACGATTTTATATTCCTGCCAGAACGAAAAGTGGGGCGTGCAATGTCACACGTCCCCCCCCCCGCTGTCATGTTTTGATTTGTAATGACCTGATATTTAATTAAACCGCCCCTAAAAACAAAATTTTACATATAAATCCTTTATAAATGTTATATAATAAATTCTTTCTAAAATGTTAGATCAAGCAATAAGTTGGTGGGGGCTGAGAATAATGACAAAACAGGCATTCAAGTAACGCACTTGAGAAGAATCCCAATTAGCCCCCCCCCCCCCACCCCCCCCACCCCAATAGTATATTCCAGAAATTACCCGAAAACAATCTACCCAATGCGTAATTGGAAGCCGATTGTAAACAAGCCACTTCAAAGACCTAAGCCACACCCCTTTGTGAACACAGCGTCTCATGCGGGGTCAATCTGAGGGCACACACGAGAAATATTATGTAAACAAGCTCTCTATAACAGATACTAAACCTGACAATGTCAATGAATAACTAAACCTAACACTGTCAGTGACTAACATAACTGACACTGTCAGTGATTTACTAAACCTGACGCTGTATGTTGTGAACAGTGGAGATTTGAAACATTTGTTTTTTCCTTCGAAAGTTTTTTTTTTACATCTAAAAGCAAGGCCATAAGAGCATGATACATTGTGCAAGCTGTTTGAATATGTTTGGAGGTTTTTGAAGACAGAAGTGCTTCTATTGGTGCTGATCTCACAAGACAGAAGTGCTTCTATTGGTGCTGATCTCATAAGACAGAAGTGCTTCTATTGGTGCTGATCTCACAAGACAGAAGTGCTTCTATTGGTGCTGATCTCACAAGACAGAAGTGCTTCTATTGGTGCTGTCTTTAAAAATGTTATATAATAAATTCTTTCTAAAATGTTAAAACAAGCAATAAGTTGGTGGGGGCTGAGAATAATGACAAAACAGGCATTCAAGTAACGCACTTGAGAAGAATCCCAATTAGCCCCCCCCCCCCCACACCCCCTATCCCAAAGCTCGCAACCGCACATTTGTTCACGCCGCTGAACTATATAAATATTCTACTGACCCACCAACTTATACATCGCAGATTTATTTCATCAACTATTTCAGAAAAATTAAAGAAAATATTGCGCACCAAACGAACTTATGATTTTTTTTATATTTTTTTTTTGAGAATCTCAGTTAGCGCAGTTATCGGGAATTTTATTTCTTAAAACTAGTGGCATCATATTGACTTCAATGTCCCCTTGAAAACCAGTAAAAACTGATTTTTGGAGGTTGGGGCTGAAAGTTTTTATAGCATGTGTTGTGTCTATGTGCCACGTTACTGCTCGATAGGTTGACGGGAAGTAGGTCAATTAGCCGTCCGAAGATTTGTATGAGCCAGCCAGCCACGAGAAAAAGCGAAGCTAATGTAAAGGATTTATCAAAGACCAGGTAAAACGTAATAAGAAGTAAACATAATTTCAAATTTCTTAAAACCCATTGGGCTAAAGAAGACCACTATTTGCAAGACTGCTAGAGTAGAAGCGATTTTATTTAACCTCATTTGAACAAGAAAAAAAACAACGTTTGTAACATAATATTGTAACTGTTGGGACACCATCCATGGTAGATATAAAGATGGGTTGTTGATAGAACACCATCCTTGACAGCTCTTCTTCTTCTTCTATATTTTGAGGACCCACGATCAATGAATTAATCATTCTGGCCCCTATTTTTCAGCTATAAAGATGGGTTGATGATAGAACACCGTCCATGACAGATATAAATATTGGTTGTTGATAGAACACCATCCATGACAGATATAAATATTGGTTGTTGCCTATGTGAAGAAAAGCATCAAATGTCTTGCCCAATTATTTCGCTATTAATCGAAAACTTCCGTTTTTTTTTCTAATAATGTCAGCGATTGCCTACTTAAACAGTGTTGTTATTGCAATGAACTAAGTTAAAGGCCAGGCTGTCAGTGACTAACTAAACCTGACACTGCCAGTGACTAACTAAACCTGACAGTGTCAGTGATTAACTAAACCTGACAATGTTAGTGATTGACTAAACCTGGCAATGTTAGTGATTGACTAAACCTGACAATGTCAGTGATTGACTAAAACTGAAAATGTCAGTGATTGACTAAAACTGAAAATGTCAGTGATTAACTAAACCTGACAATGTCAGTGAATAACTAAACCTAACACTGTCAGTGACTAACATAACTGACACTGCCAGTGACTAACTAAACATGACAATGTTAGTGATTAACTAAACCTGACAATGTTAGTGATTGACTAAACCTGACAATGTTAGTGATTGACTAAACCTGACAAATGTTAGTGATTGACTAAACCTGACAATGTCAGTGATTGACTAAAACTGAAAATGTCAGTGATACTGTTACGCACTGACTTGTGTTGGGAGAAATTAATCTCCTATTTTAATTTTAATTAGCTCGTTGTAATCAGTGCCTAACAAAGGACGATACCACAGAATCAACAATATTAAAGATACGGCCCAAAACAGTTTCTAGTTACAATTAATAAGATTTATTACGTCTTAAGATAATTACAAAATAAAATAAAATAAAATTACAATCTTCAACTTACAGTATGGCAGATGTCGTACCGGTACACAGTTAATACAATTAGAAAGAATGATGCCAATAAATAATACGAAATAAACACATATAAGTAGGAGCACACAACTACACAAAGAATAAAACACGCCTCGTATGTTAAGAGAATCTATATGAAAAATCTCCGTCGTCGTGCCTGTCAATCCCTTATATATATGTAGAGTAAGATGCTTCGAGAAGGGCTTATGACGTGTTGTTTACATATCTCGGGTTAAGGAGTATATTCCAGAAATTACCCGAAAACAATCTACCCAATGCGTAATTGGAAGCCGA